>RPOG01001323.1:0-16849 GCA_008086565.1 Thalassoma bifasciatum
TGACCTCTGGGGTCTTCATTTCAGGAAGTTTCATGTCTGTTTTGGGTTTAGCTGGAAGGCTAGAAGAATCTCAATAACGTAGCTCTGGCTCCAAAGTGATTGTGAAAATAACAGACTGAAGGTTGTTTTAATGATCCACACATCTCTCCTACGCATATATTATTCTGTTTCTCAGGTGCTCATAGCTGAAAGCTATAGACTTAAATTGACCAACTCGTCAAACTGAAATAATGATTGTGACACCTGGGTTTCACTTTTTTTTCTTCTTACATGTCCCACACATCCATCTGCCCATCATTACACACCTTTTTTCCACGTATGACCTGAATTTCTGAGTTTGAAATGAAAATACAAAGCTGGGAGTGATGAGAACCTGCTACATGACAGCAGTGACAGGCGTTTGCAGGAACAACCGGGGAATCGGTTTCACAATATTTTGGGGGGACGAGCGGGAAATTATGATAATAACAAAGAAAGGTGGTGATGAAATATAATTGTCGTCAAACCTCCAGTCAGCGTTTGCCTTGGGAGTCTGTCTGACTTTCAACTGTCTGACAGTTCATTCGCAGGCAAAGTCACAGGAGAGAGGAGCTGAGCGGCAGAGCGGAGCTGTCAATCACACACACACACACACACATATAGGAACAAGCCCACATCTATCCCAGGGACATGTTATAATGATGCCTCCATGTGAGCGGGGAAGTTATACAGTAGGTGTTTATGTGTGTGAGTCTGTGTGAGTGTGTGTGCTGAGTGCTTATCAGTGCAGAAAGTTATAGACAACTTCTTCTAAACAAATGTCAGTTAATCACAATCTCAATTAATTAAAATCTTCCTCAATGTTTGAGAACAGCCTGCTTGGTTTACAAACAGACAGGAGGAAACCTACAACACCAAACTTCCTGAATGTTACCACACAAGCACTGGTTTGTCTCCTGACAGAGAGTGACACGAGCTGTGCTGTCAATCAGTCCATTCTGCTGCTCAGAGCACGTTTATCCCAGGGTAAGATTAGGTCATAATTTAACTTTTAAACTCAGTCATAATTTAGCCTTTTTGACCCTTATGGTGTAAACCAGCTGAGAGGAGTTCCTGGAAAACTAGCGTTCATGCCAGCAAGAAAAACTCAACTTCCCATAAGTCTTTGCTCTCTAATGTTGTGATGACCCAAGCTGTTTGTTAGTTTCAGTTTTGTTTTGGAAAAATGAACGGAGGGCAGATCTTCTTGACTCTACTTTTCTTTGTTCAAGACAACTTTTTACCAGCTACAATCTGATGAGGTCACGTCTTTATGAACAGTCACAGAGCGCTGTTGTCTGAAGTTTGATTTCGTTCCACAACAAAATAAAGTCAGGGCCAATATCACCAATATCAAAACTGATACTGATACTCTTTACATCTAAAAGCTATTTGTCAAAATGTATCAAAATGACACACAACCACTAAAACTACTGTTTCTGTTCATGAATGAAAGTAAAAAAAACATTTTTTATTTTTATTTTTATTTTATTTTTTTTACCATTTTTTTTCAGTAAAACAGTTAATTTGAATATTTATGGATAAAAGCAATTACTATATACAATATTCTATTGTACAAATTGTTCTTACCCATGCTTTTAATATTCTGAATATAAAGCAACTTTGAGTTTTTGAAAAGAGCTCTACAAATAAAATTTATTTTCATTATTATTATTATTATTATCTTTTTTATTATTATTTTATTATTATTATTATTATTATTATTATTATTATTATTATTATGGTACTTAAGATATTTTGAGCAAATACTGGCATATGAACCACAACAGAAACAAAAAACATTTAGGAAATCAGCGATTCACTGATAATACAGAGCAGCAGTGCAAATTAACTTGCACTGGTGATGGTCTGATGAATTTGTTAAGCAAAATATGAAATATTCAGTAGAGTGCTGCAAAGAAAAGTGAGTGAGAGGAGCACACATACAGAGGAGAAAGTGAAACTTAAGTATGGATCTCATCACGTATGCATTGCTCCATACAGATATCAACAATGGTATCAATATATCGATATTTTTGATCGATCTGCCCACCTCTAGTCTGAAACGTGACAACAATTGAGGGAACGTAATGCTTTGTCAGGTTTAAATATACCACAGAAGGCCCACCTCCAACCCCAGGGGCCATTAACTGCCTTTTTTAATAACAAACCTCCCCCTGCCCACTTACAGAAATCATATGATTGTGGAAACTATTTGGCTTCCCACTTATGAAACCTCTCCAGCCAACCAGGGGGGTGTTGGGGGTGAAATCACTGGTTTATTTTTATTTCTGTGAACATTCTTGGTTATTCTGTGTTAAGTGAAAAGAGCAGACAACTTTCTTCTTATGTATGTTCAGTTAAATGTATGACATATGCATAATACCTTAAACTTTATTACATGATTTGCCACAGTCATTTCTACTTTTGAATTATGCAAATGAAGAACATAGAGCCACATTCTGCTGCTGCTTCTAAAGGAAGAAACACACCAAGAGCATGTTTTTGTTTTTACCCTTTATCTTAAAGATGACGCACTCATCACTTGCTGGCAGTGCTTTTATGTGCTCAGCCTTTAATCCCACAACTATGGGATTATTATAAACTCTCATTTCCTCAGTACTGCTTTTGTCTGCTTTAAGATGCTCTCTGTTCATCCTGACAGTGTTTTCAGCAGCGTTTGAAGGTAACACGATCGCTGGGAGAGAAATGTTTTCCATGATGGTGCTGAGCACTGAAGAACCTTTCCCCTGAGTTTCTCTTCAACTTTTGTTTTTTACAGACATAATGAAAAACTCATCTAAAAGCAACAAATTCATGAGGAATTCCGGTTTGTTTTCAGTTTAACGTGCTTTCACTTAACACGCACTATCCTCTATAAAAGGGATCAGTAAAACAAACTGTTAATGTGACTGTCCACAGTGTGTGTGCAAGTGTGTGTGTGACCACTGCTATTGCTGACAGAAGCACAAACACTCTCAGTGTTTAAGTGAAAAGGTTGACGGTGCTGCCCTTTGTGTGTCTGCACATGTTCAACTGAGTTTGAGAGCGACGGAGAGTTTGGCACTTGCCGTGAGAAAAGTGTGTAAGTCTGTGTGTGTGTTGGTGCTGCTCTTTGCTCTGATTTTGTGTGACACTTTGTCAAAACTCACTCCACAGACATGTATCCCTTGAAACCTTCACAAAGTCAGGTAACAGTTTGATTGTTGGTAAGTCCATGACTTATGTTAGTCCACACTGTGTGTTGTTCTGGGTGAATCTTGATGACAGTCAGACCTGCACTCTGGATTATTACATGTTCCACAACATAAGCAGTCAGGACTAAAGCCAAATGAGGGAGAAAGTACTACAAACCACTCCATGGTGACAGCAGTCAACACAATGCTTAAGGTCAGACCAACTTTCTGATTTTTGGCAACAGCCGTAGTCAAAAGTTAGGGGATTTAGCAATAGAGGAGAAACAAGACAACAAACAGACTTTGCTTGACAAAAAAAAACAGTATTTACTTTAAGCTATAGACAAAGGGTAGTGGAGCAAACAAAACTGAGGTTCCTCCTGACTCAGAGAAGTCTCTGTTCTTTGAAAGTAAGACCGGTGTGATCCTGGAGAAACAGGGAGAAGAGAAGAGTCAATAGGGGTCACTGTCTCAGGTTCCCTCTCTTTCTCTCACTGCTTCTCTGCCTTCGTCCACCATTGGTTCTCTCCTCTTCACTCAGGAGCTTTCAGTGCCTGATTGCTCTCAGCTGGGACCTCTTCAGCTTTAAGTGACCTGACAGGGTAGGTGTCTGTGATTGGTCACTCTGCCCAGCTGGTGTCGGCTCCGGCCTGCTCACTGCTGGTGGTGAGGCAACAGTGATGGAGGGAGAACAGGGTTTGGCCATCCCAAGGTCTGCTTCTCTCCTGGACAGAGGGTTGTGTTGCTGTGGAGTCTTCCTGTTCAATGTTCCACCTGGACAGCAACTAAATGAACTAACAAGCGACCCGGCATTGTTTCCTCTGTTCAGCACTATCCAATAAGGTGGCACTCTTTCTCCATAATGTCATAATTCTGCTCATTCTTCAGCAACTTACAGCTGATGTAGGTGGTCAGGTCACCCCTGGTCACTGAACAGAGAGTCTGTTATGGAGACTGGAACACCTGGTCTGCCTCTTTAGTCCACTTTACGTGGTAGGGCTGCTGATGCTGCATCAGAGCATGGAGAGGTGCAGCCAGGGCCGAGTAATGTGGTGACTGTACATGGCCAATTGACAATGCTCTCCATCTTTGGTTTTACCAGGCCCCTCCCAATGTTGTAGTCCAGATATTCAGCTTCCTCCAGGCTAGGACAGCACTTGTTGGCATTTGCCACCAGGCCTGCTTTCCTCAGTGCTACCAGGATGGTGCATATGTGAGCGGGGTGAGACCTGGTAGCTGGGAATGATAATGTAGTTGATGCAGACAAAAACTCTGATGGGGCCTGAGGGTCTGGTCTATCATCCTTTGAAATGTGGCGGGGGTTCCTTAGGTTCCAAATGGGAGGACCTGGTACTGGTAAAAGCCATTTAGTGTGAGGAAAGCTGTTTTCTCCACCACTTCGGGTGGGCCGTGTCATCTTGCTAAGAACTTGCAGAAACCGCATTAACGTCCGGGTGTCTTTGAGGGGGTGCTCTTCTTTGTTGAGCTGTAAGGAGCTGTGTGTACTGTAAAAAAAAGTATTGCTTACTTCTTTTCATTAATCAAGGTTTGTTTGTATTACTTCAAAGCTTCAAAATCTACTCAATATTTTGAAGTGTAAAAATATTACACTAAATTAAACCAAGTAAAAGGCAGTGATACTTTTAGAGTGTAATTGAAATAAATAGTACAGATAGCATTGTGGACATGTTAATTCATTTTTTAAAAAAACTGTGGATTTTACCAGTTTAAAACTATATTCTTTTGTTTTTTTAAGATGGGTTTCAAATAAATTTTCAATTAAGTGGAAATGTATTTGAGAAATATATTGTAACATTACATTGTAATGTTACAATATATTTTATCCTCAAACCAAGCAAGACAATGTAGCATCACAAAGGTACAAGGAGCTTGCAATGCCAGGTTGAAGTACCTCACCTCCTTACAGAACTCAACATACTGAGTTAACTCTGCTTCACATGATAGGTGCATTGCACTTTTAGGCTGAAAAGTACAAAACAAAATTTGATTAAGTAATGACAATGTCTTGTAGCAAAACGTATGATAGTAAGTAGGGATTACTAGAAGTTTAATTTGTATCAAACTCCAGGTTCACAGTGTAGGTAAATAAAAGAGGAAACAGTGTGACATGAACACCTATGTTGAACTTTGTCTTCAATGATCAACTTTTACTGTCTCTGTTACTCAGACTTTGAGACCAGTAGCAGGACAAATAAACACGTGACTCAATTAAAAAAAAACAGGAAATGCTCTCTCTCTTTCACTGTGGAAAGACTCACACCAACATACGGACAACAACTTTCATAGTTTGGAGGCTTCCACTGAGAAAGGACTGCTGGGGGATCCTGAAATACTGAAACTTCAACTAGTAAGTGACCACACACTGTACAGAGCTCTGGAAACACTGGAGACAAAGTTCCAGTAAATTCTGTGGAGGAGGAGCCTGATGAGTGTGATCTGTTGGAGCTGTGTGTCTGTCCTGAGTTTAACTTCACTCAGAGGAAAATGGCTTCTTGTTCAGAGGAGGATCTGTGCTGTTCTGTCTGCTGTGACGTCTTCAAACATCCTGTCCTCCTGTCATGTAGCCACAGCTTCTGTAAAGCCTGTCTACAGAGCTGGTGGTCAGAGAAACAGAGCCAGGACTGTCCAGTCTGTAAGAAAAGATCATCAAAGGATGAACCTCCTTGTAACTTGGTGTTAAAGAACCTGTGTGAGGCCTTTTTACTGCAGAGAGATCAGAGAGCTTCAGCAGACTCTGAGGCTCTCTGCAGTCTGCACTCAGAGAAACTCAGACTCTTCTGTCTGGACCATCAGCAGCCAGCGTGTGTCGTCTGCAGAGACTCTAAAAAACACATCAACCACACGTTCAGACCCATCGATGAAGCTGCTCAAGATCTCAGGGAGCAGCTCCAGGAATCTCTGAAGCCCTTTGAGAAGAAACTGAGGAGGTTGAAAAAATTCAAAGAAAACTGGACAGAAACAGAAAATCACATAGAGGCCCAAGCTGCAGACACAGAGAGGCAGATAAAGGAGCAGTTCAAGAAGCTTCATGACTTTCTAGAAGAGGAAGAGGAGGCCAGAATCTCTGCACTGAGGGAGGAGAAGGAGCAGAAGAGTCAGAGGATGAAGGAGCAGATGGAGGCTGTGAGCAGAGAGATAGCAGCTCTTTCAGACACAGTCAGAGCCACAGAGGAGCAGCTGAGAGCTGAAGACGTCTCCTTCCTGAAAAACTCCAAGGCTGCAGTGGAAAGAGTCCAGCAGCGCCCCCTGCTGGAGGAGCCACAGCTGCCCTCAGGAGCTCTGATAGATGTGGCCAAACACCTGGGCAACCTGAGCTTCAACATCTGGAACAAGATGAAGGACATGGTCTCCTACACTCCTGTCATTCTGGACCCAAACACTGCAGGACCAGAAATCATCCTGTCTGAGGATCTGACCTGTGTGAGAAAAGGAGAGTTTAGATCACTTCCTGAAAATCCAGAGAGGGTTGGATTTTTTTATGGCTCTTGTGTCCTGGGCTCTGAGGGCTTTAACTCAGGGACTCACAGCTGGGATATTGAGGTTGGTGAGAACTCGTACTGGTGTGTAGGTGTGTTTGATGAGTCTGTAGACAAGAAGAGAAGCATTTTTTCTGGATTATGGACATTAGAATTTAATTGTAATGATTACAGAGTAAGGACCCCCTTAAGATATTATATAGGTCTGCCGGTGAGAGGACGTCCTGAGAAGATCAGAGTTCATCTGGACTTGAACAGAGGAAAACTGTTATTCTCTGATCCTGACACCAACACACACATACACACCTCCACACACACTTTCACTCACACCATGATTCCATACATATACATTCCGTTTGTAGATTCACCTCTGAAGGTACTTACTACCAGTGAAGGTCTCTGTATCAGTGAAACAGTATGATGATGGTGATGGTGATGATGATGAAGATGATGATGGTGATGGTGATGGTGATGATGATGATGATGATGATGATGACGATAATGATGATGATGGTGATGATGAATCAGGTGAGAACAACTTAGGCCCACTTCACACGAGAACAGATTTCAGGTGAAACGTAAAAAAAACGTTTGCGAATGCAGAAACATTGTTCTCAATGTGCAATTGAAGAAATTTAGGGATTTCATCATCTACAGTCCATAATATAGCGGCAAGGCTCAAAACCAAGGTATGATTATTAATTCTGATTTAAAAGGTGAATCACAGAAACATAGCTTACAACTAATGCCAAGAGTGTTTTTGTGAAATTAACTTAAACCGTCTTTCTGGAAGTTTTGACATCTAAGAGGCTGTTTAGGACCTGAATAGAATAGAATAGAATAGAATAGAATAGAAAACACTTGAACATATGTCTTCAAGTTGAGGGAGAAAACAGAGAATGTAATTCAAGAGTTTCTTAATGCTTCTCACATTCAACCCTCAGCTTCATTGTTTAAAATACAAATATCAAAAGTCTGTGAAATCTTAAGCTCAGTATGGTTAAAATCGTTGACAGATCAGTGCAGACCTGTGACAGGGAGTGAGTTCACACACAGGAGAGACCCTCACAATGTTGATGATTTGGCAGAGTTCACTAAACTAAGCCTTTGTCGTTGTTGTGTGGTTATTAGACTCATTACTGAGCTTCTTGATAGATCATAGATGAGCAGCAAAGAGTTCAAAGGTCACATAATCACAACTACAACTGTGATCATTTCATAAAAACTCATTTATTTTGATTTATCTTCTTCTTTGTACCTTTCATCATGACTTTCTCTTGTAAATAATAATCCTGAAGGGTTTAAATAAAGGTTCATTCCAAATGTTTTTGGGTATCCATATATTAAGTGCTGTTCAATAACATGATTTGTCCATGCTGAAAAAAAAAAACCCATACCATTTTAAATGAAGATCAAGGTAAATGGATCACCTGTTCAGTGAGCAAGTCTGCCACCCGCATACATAATGAGGCAGTAATAAAATCTTAAGTAACAGGTAATAACATCCACAGCTCTGTGTTTGTGTCAGCTGGTGTTCAGAGATCATCTCATGCAGCTTCTGTATTCACTTGAAGCACTGTTATTGATGAGGAGATCTGTGAAAGGATGGTGTTCAAATGAAATTAAAAACTTTTAAAAGTATTAAAGGTTATTTTTCCCTAGGTGTGCACCTGTCCTCTGTTGGACGGCCCAACAGCAGGCTGAAAATGTGCTCCTGAGCCCGTGAGCCCTGCTACAGAAAGCACAGCTCTAAACAGCCTCCTGTTTCTTCGATGGTAGAAAAGAAGCTTCTGGAAGCAGCTGAAGGAAACAAAGTTTTTGATCAAACCAGTCAGGCTTAGGTCAGAGACACAGAGACTTAAATCTTTTCTAAGTTTCATAAATGACTCTTCAGCTGCAGACAGAGTGCATTGATGCTGCTGTTTGAGAGCTTTGACACTTCAGCACACCACTGCAATGACTGATGGGAAAAACAAACAACAATTCAGCCAATCAGGTGTAATAACCCGCTTTGACCTGCAGATGGAGTGATCTGCTCACTGGATCTTCCTGTGGTAGGAATAAAGTATTTCTCCTCTGTAGTTTAGTGCTGTGATATGAGGCTGTCCTCTACAATGAGCTCTTCTGTTTGTTTGTGTTCACAGTTAGGCAGACTTCAGTCATAGTAGTGGTACCTATGTGTCATTACTAGGTGATAGTCATTATTATTATTACTAATAGGACTGTCTCTTCCCTCTTTCTCAAAAAAAATGAAATAAAATTTAAAAAAAAAACCAAACAACAAATGAAGTGGTTAGAGTTTGTCCTAAATTCTGCAGACAGACTCCTCACCAACAATTACTATCCTTTCACATCATCCTGGATCTGGATTGAAGACCCTCCTCCTTTAATGAGGCTCTGAATGGACTTTTCCCAGAGCAGGTTTCAGTCATGAAATGTTCAAAGATTCTGTATCTTAAGGATTATTAAACTCTGAAGTGTGTTTCAGGTCTCAGGTCCTCTCTGTGTACTCAGTGTTTCTGTGTCTTATTGATGCCCAGTGCTGTGATCTGTGTTCTCTTTCTTTGGGCTGGTTTCTTTCTGTACACATTGCCCTCATTGTTCTTCTCTTTGTCTGTCTGATCTTTTCGACGAGCTATTTGCGACTAAAGTTTTGAATAATAATTTACATACGGACTTATGCAAACTGCTGACTCACAGATGGTTGGTTGAAATCGTCTCTAAGGAAAATGTGAGGTGGGTCATTGCAGGTCACATTTTAAATCAGTGTCCTAAGGCCACTGGAGGATTATCTGTGGTTGTAACTCAGGTAGAAAGGCTCCCTCGTAAACATTTTTTGTTGTCCTAACATTCAAAACATATTCAAACACTGAGCTCCTGCTGTTGTATCACTGGATCTAAGCCTCTCCACCAAAACCAACACTTGATACCTCACAAGCTTTCCAACCCTTACACCGCCCTCCTGGGGTAAACACACTTGATACCTGACACCTGATAGCTGATGCAAAATCACTTGAAGCATATAGTGATTGATCCTGGGAGCTGCACTCAACTGAGGATGTTCAGTCTAAACATCTGCAGCATTTAAGGAAGAGGATGAAGTTCAGGCTTAGGGTCTTTGTATATGCCGTGCAGCTTGAAAACATCCTGCCCTCTGCTTTACAGCTTCAAACTGTTTCTGAGGGATCACACCCAAACAGAGAAATGGAACATGAATGCTAGAAGCAGAACAAAACCAGCTTCATCAGCTTGGATTGGTTAATATGTCATGACACCAAAAGGGAAGCCCACACACACACACACACACACACACATACACACTCATACATATGAACCTGTCCCCACCCTAATGTTCATGGATTATTACACACACACATCAGGAAGAAGTCAGAGATTTTCTCCCCTTGGACATACATATAAACGCATCTTAACTTAAACTTCAAGACAAAAAAGAGGTAACGTCAACAGAGAGAAAACAGCTTTCAAAAGACTTTAACCACTTCAATCAGTGACTGATCGCAGACTATAAAGAGCTTAAGGAAACACATCAGACAAAGTGAAAATGAGTTCAAGTAAATTCTGTAAAGGAGGAGAAAGAGGAGGAGAGGGAGGAGCCTGATGAGTGTGATCTGTTGGAGCTGTGTGTCTGTCCTGAGTTTAACTTCACTCAGAGGAAAATGGCTTCTTGTTCAGAGGAGGATCTGTGCTGTTCTGTCTGCTGTGACGTCTTCAAACATCCTGTCCTCCTGTCATGTAGCCACAGCTTCTGTAAAGCCTGTCTGCAGAGCTGGTGGTCAGAGAACCAGAGCCAGGACTGTCCAGTCTGTAAGAGAAGATCTTCAAGGTCTGAACCTCCTTCTAACTTGGTGTTAAAGAACCTGTGTGAGGCCTTTTTACTGCAGAGAGATCAGAGAGCTTCAGCAGACTCTGAGGCTTTCTGCAGTCTGCACTCAGAGAAACTCAGACTCTTCTGTCTGGACCATCAGCAGCCAGTGTGTGTCGTCTGCATAGACTCTAAAAAACACATCAACCACACGTTCAGACCCATCGGTGAAGCTGCTCAAGATCTCAGGGAGCAGCTCCAGAAATCTCTGGAAGTCTTAGAGGAGAAACTGCTGAGCTTGAAAATAGTCAAAGAAAGCTGGACAGAAACAGAAAAACACATAGAGGCCCAGGCTGCAGACACAGAGAGGCAGATAAAGGAGCAGTTCAAGAAGCTTCATGACTTTCTAGAAGAGGAAGAGGAGGCCAGAATCTCTGCACTGATGGAGGAGAAGGAGCAGAAGAGTCAGAGGATGAAGGAGCAGATGGAGGCTGTGAGCAGAGAGATAGCAGCTCTTTCAGACACAGTCAGAGCCACAGAGGAGCAGCTGAGAGCTGAAGACGTCTCCTTCCTGAAAAACTCCAAGGCTGCAGTGGAAAGAGTCCAGCAGCGCCCCCTGCTGGAGAAGCCACAGCTGCCCTCAGGAGCTCTGATAGATGTGGCCAAACACCTGGGCAACCTGAGCTTCAACATCTGGAACAAGATGAAGGACATGGTCTCCTACACTCCTGTCATTCTGGACCCAAACACTGCAGGACCAGAAATCATCCTGTCTGAGGATCTGACCTGTGTGAGAAAAGGAGAGTTTAGATCACTTCCTGAAAATCCAGAGAGGGTTGGATTTTTTTATGGCTCTTGTGTCCTGGGCTCTGAGGGCTTTAACTCAGGGACTCACAGCTGGGATGTTGAGGTTGGAGAGAGTAGAAGCTGGCATATAGGCGTGCTCGAGGAGTCAGCTGACAGGAAGAGAGACTTTGACCTTGAATTATGGATAATACTTTTTAAGTTTGATGTATTTAAAGCATGCATCCCGTGTGGATATAAAATTGATCTGCCAGTGAGAAAAGGTCCTAAGAGGATCAGAGTATATCTGGACTTGAACAGGGGAAAACTGTCATTCTATGATTCTGACACTAACACACACATACACACCTTCAAACACACTTTCACTCACACCACATATCCATACATCAAGTCTTTGGACACCCCACCTCTGAGAATATTACCAGTGAGGGTTTCTGTATCAGTGAAACAGTGAAGATTAGGATGGTAATGGTAATTACCATTCATCATCATCATGATGTTGTCTTATTGATTAGCATACAGACAGGTTCAGGGCTTTAAGTTGTTGGAAGTTGTTTTATCTTTTTGCAGTGTTTGTTTCCACTCGAGTGTGTTTCAGGTGTTGCTTTTGCTTTCGAGTGAGCAGTTTAGTGATATGTATTTGTTGAAAACGTTGAGCTTTTGACCCCTATCAGCCACCATAAGCATCTGCCTACACTTCCAATGCCATAGGTTGCCCTGATGCGCTATCTACAACTGTGTGGGGTAAAAAGAAAAAAAAAATTAGGCTGTTGGCCTGGACCAGATCGACTTTTCAGGAAACCTCCCAAATCTCTGTCTGGCCAGCCCCTCCCTGTCTGTGAGCAGAGAGGTGTAAATTCATTATTTCTTCATCTGTCTGTACAGTACAGTAGCTGCTCTGCTCCTCCACAGCCTCAGGAGGCGAGGGTGAAGTTTCCTCCTGTGTTAGTGTGTATATGTGTGTGTGTGTGTTGGGGGGGGGGGGGGGGGGGGGGGGGGGGGGGGGTGCTCTCTCAGATGTGCAGATTTGTTTTTGAAATATCAAATGATGAGTTCTTCACAGTGGAAATAGCAGTTACTTGGTCTGGAGGTTGAGGCTCAGCTCTTTTGAGCCTCAGACCTTCATGGTTCTTTAGATCCAGTTTGTACTGGAGACAAAAGTACAATTATTGCATATACCCAGAGAGTAAATAACTGTTGTTGTTTTCTCTTTTTGCTCATACATCTTGTGTTGTCTCTGTTCTTTTAATAAAAGCTGATGGATCATCTTTGAAACTCAAACCATTGTTTTTTATTCTCTTTCTATTCACCCTCTGTGTATCAGGACACGTAGTTTAGAAAGTGAAGACCTTTACATTTTGGGCTTTGGTTGAGTAAACTCACAGAGAATTATATCATTTGAGAGAGTGAATAATTTCTTTTAGAGTTCAGCAGGAAGTGATGGAGGGGCTGAGTGAGACTCTTTATTAATAATTCATTCAGTCTTAGATTATGGATGTGTTGTATTTGGATTAGCCTCTAAGCTGGATCTGATCCAGACTAAGACTTAGAATAAGACTCGATAATAGTTTGTCATCTTTTACTTCTGACGTTTTGAAACTACGTGTTGGGTAGAGGAGGTGAGAGCTCCTGTAAACATCAAATTTTCAGGTTCATCAGCTGCTCTGTTGGTTTTAAAATATGAGACACAGAGGTCTCACTCTGACCTGCTGCTGGAGTTTGATGCTGCCTGTTCAGGATGAAATAACCAAGATTTCCTGTTGGATTTATGAGGCTACCTGCTCACTCAGGCACAGAGGGAAATGAAACCTCTAATAAACTGATCAAAGAGTCTGTACTTAAATTAACAGCTGGGTTTTATGTTCAAAAACAGGTCTGTAAATCAATAAAGATTCACAGTTTCCCTTCAATGAGTGCTTCAGTGTTCTGAAGTTTAATACACATTCAACAGAAAAAACATACAAATATCACAACTTCATATACACACGTTTTACACACATTTAACTAAAGGCTAATATCAGTAACAATAAGGCCTCCAACAATTATACAGGGTGGCTCTAGGGAGTGGAAGTTTTTACAATCATCTTTAAAACATACAGACAACCTCAGAAAAGACAAGGGAGCGGGAGAAAACATAACCAGATCTGTATTTGTTGATACGCATGGCACTGCCGCACTGTGGCACACCTGACACAGTGCACACAGTGGCTGGAAGGAGCGTTGTTTTTACTCCATGTCATCAACATTTTTAACTCAACAAAGTGACACAAGTGTTATGAATTGCTGCACCTTCACTTTACTTTTTGGGGTTTTTTACTTTCACCTCCATCTGCCACTTTACTTCTACTATATCTATGCAATTGTGTCTGCACTTTAAGAGCTGTCTGATTTTATATTGGTGAGCCAAAGACTATTTTCCACCTGGGTGGACAATAAAGATTTTTCCTATTCTGTTCTATTCTATTCTATTCTATGTAACTCATTTAAATTTCCAAAAGGAAGTTTAAGAAGAATAATGACAAAACCAAAAAATCATACCAAGGGTGTGAGACGAATTTGGGGCTTCTCTGTTGCCCAGGGGCGAATCAACTGGGGTGGCATAGGGTGGCAGTTGCCCCCCTAAAACAAAGCCTTGCCACCCCTGTTGCCACCCCAGTTTTAAAGATTTAATTAAAGGAATGTTTTGAGTTTAAAAGTCAAAGTTTTGAGATAAAAGTCAATCATTTGAGATGGCAAAGTCCAAATTCTACAATTAAAAGTCAAATTTTTGAGATAAAAAGTCAGTGAGATGAAACTTTTAAATTCTGAGATGAAATGCCGAAATTTTGAGATGGAAAAAGTCAAAATTATGAGATGAAAGTCAATTAGTTGAGACATCAAAGTCAAAATCATGGGGCAAAAGTTGAAATTTGGCCTTTTCAGCTAAAGATTTCTGACTTTATATCTGCGAAAAACAGAGGAGAAATCCTACCAAAGCCAGTTTTTCATCATGATATTTTTCACTGGCAAAAAATTGGCTTCAATACATTATTTATGTTGCAATTATTCTTTTTTAAATTTTTTTTTACTTCAAATAGAGAGGGGGTGTTTTAAGTAAATGTTTGGGTTATGAAGCTACTTTGTGGTCTTTGTTAGAGAGTCCCCTTTTTGGGTTTTCAGAATGTGGTCACCCTAATATCAAAGTGATCCAGCACATAGTCTTCTGCCATTTTGCCACCACTTAACAATTGACTGCCCCTCTCCTGCCTCCCCGTAAATATTTATCAAGATCGGCCCCTGCTGTTGCCTAATGTATGGCTGCTGCTACAGAACGGGACATGAATGTGATTTTTGAGATTTTCAAGCATCTTATAATCAGAAGTGTCCAATTTAATGCAAGAAACTAAAGGAGCCCATTTTTCTTGTCTCTGAGAAGATTTTCATTAACTCTTTAAAAGAAAAAAAAATTATGCCTGAGTTGTTTGTGATGTCTTAAAATAAGACATTTTTCCTAAGTCCTATTCTCCTCTACTTACACATCATATTACAAGTCCCTGCTCAGGAATCTAGATGTTTCCAGGTGAATGAGTCTCAAAAGAAACTGTTTCAGATGTGTCTTCAGATTGAAGCCTACTGAAACAACACTAATCAATCTCTAAAACCAACAGAGAAAAAAAGACTCATTCTAAAACAAATAGCCAAGGATCTGGGCTCCAGACAAAACATCTCTTCCTGTGTTGATAGTTGAAATTCAGCCAACAGGAGAACTTTAGTGTGACAACACAGATTACACTGGATATTTGAGTTTCCTCTTTGCTTTTATTTTGACCTTCAAAGTCGCTCCCTTCGTCAAATTTCAGCCTGCTGTGAGCTCAAGGAGTTCACTATGAAGTGTCCGGATTGCAGGTCATTTTGTTGGAGGATTCAGGATCAGATTGTGGCTCAAATTAGAGCTGAATGTGGTTGAAGAGAGGAGTCAGCTTTATCAAATCTGTTTCTCTGAGCAGTTATTGACCTGAAGGAACAAACTGATTTCAGCCTAAGCAGCGTGTTCTTCCCCTCTACGTTACTTTACCCAATCACTGAACCAGAGATGTCAGCCAATCAGCTGCAGGCTCACTGATGGTAGACAGCTTTGATCCTTTCTTTCTGCTGTTTGTATTCAGTAACTGATGAATTGTGAAGTGCAGTAAAGTATGAAGGAGTGTGTAAAAAGAGTCAGCAGACAGATTTCCCTTTCATGGTTTATTGGAACATGTGCAGCATTGACAATAATAAAATGCAGCAGGACGAGTGCTTGTTAGATTCTTCAACACAAATAAATACCTGATCGAAGCTGTGGCCTGAATTACGCGACTATACTGAGCTTCTTACTTATAAGGTACAGACTCGTCCACAGTGACTTAGTGCGTTTAAAACAAGTGACTTCTGTTGCATCATTACATCCATCAGGTGATCCTTAAAGGAACAACACACTGAAACCTGCTCCCAGCGTCAGAGCCTCTCTCTCCTGCAGGGGGCGCACTGACACCACAGCTGCTCAGTGGATTCTTCCTTTAAGGTCAAAGAGCTGAGGGGGCGTCTCACGGAGCCTGCGTGGTTCCTAAGCCCACAGCGTTGGCGTATGCGGACAGCAGACTGATGACCTGCCGGGTCTCCAGAGTCAGCCTGGCCTCCGTCAGCCAGTCCTCCACCACCCGCCGTGCCTCCCCCCTCAGCTGGTTCACCAGTTTGGCCGCCAGCTCCAGATCCCCGTGCTCTAAGCAGTAGCTGGCGTACGACAGCAGCTTGAACGGGTCTAAGTCCTCGCTGCTCAGCTGGGTGGGCGGGGCTACCTGTTTCTCCTCGAAGAGCAGGGCGGCCTGCACGTAGGACAGGAAGTACTGGTACAGGGAGTTGTGGGATTCGTCGATGAGCGCGACGCGGCGAGCCAGCGATCTGAGGGAGTTGAAGCGAGCGCGGAGAGAAGCTTCGCTGTAAACGCCGCGCTGCAGGGACTCCTGAGGGAACGCCGTCGACAGAGCCAGGGCAAAGTCGTTATCGCTGCAGCTGTCCTTCACGGCCTGAGCGGCGCTCTCCAGAGGCACGGAGGGGGAGTCGGCGTCTGCTGTCTTTAGGGTGTAGCTGAGGGCCTCCACGGAGAGCCACAGCTGGTGAGCTTTACGAGCCTCCTCCTCTGCGATCACATGACCTGAAATCAGAGACAGCAAGAGGAGTGTTAGAGCTACACACACCTGAGTGAACCCCACATCCTCTGCAGGTAAAGAAAAACCCTGTCACCATTTCTGATTGGCTGATGTGAGCGTGCGTGTGTGTGTGTGTGTCTTACTGTCTATAGCCTCCTCCATGCCCTTCAGTCGTGCATACGCTGAGTTCATGTCCAGAGTGAAGTTATCCAGCTGCTCCTGATTCAGCTGCCGGAAATGAGTCTCCTGCTCCAACAGCTTACTGCCCAGCTCCTGAACACAACACAGCACATGTTAGAGACTAATCAGCTCCTGAACACAACACAGTACATGTTAGAGACTAATCAGCTCCTGAACACAACACAG
>RPOG01001323.1:20659-69932 GCA_008086565.1 Thalassoma bifasciatum
CAGGAAGTACTGGTACAGGGAGTTGTGGGATTCGTCGATGAGCGCGACGCGGCGAGCCAGCGATCTGAGGGAGTTGAAGCGAGCGCGGAGAGAAGCTTCGCTGTAAACGCCGCGCTGCAGGGACTCCTGAGGGAACGCCGTCGACAGAGCCAGGGCGAAGTCGTTATCGCTGCAGCTGTCCTTCACGGCCTGAGCGGCGCTCTCCAGAGGCACGGAGGGGGAGTCGGCGTCTGCTGTCTTTAGGGTGTAGCTGAGGGCCTCCACGGAGAGCCACAGCTGGTGAGCTTTACGAGCCTCCTCCTCTGCGATCACATGACCTGAAATCAGAGACAGCAAGAGGAGCGTTAGAGCTACACACACCTGAGTGAACCGTACATCCTCTGCAGGTAAAGAAAAAAACCTGTCACTATTTCTGATTGGCTGATGTGAGCATGCGTGTGTGTGTGTCTTACTGTCTATAGCCTCCTCCATGCCCTTCAGTCGTGCATACGCTGAGTTCATGTCCAGAGTGAAGTTATCCAGCTGCTCCTGATTCAGCTGCCGGAAATGAGTCTCCTGCTCCAACAGCTTACTGCCCAGCTCCTGAACACAACACAGCACATGTTAGAGACTAATCAGCTCCTGAACACAACACAGTACATGTTAGAGACTAATCAGCTCCTGAACACAACACAGCACATGTTAGAGACTAATCAGCTCCTGAACACAACACAGCACATGTTAGAGACTAATCAGCTCCTGAACACAACACAGCACGTTAGAGACTAATCAGCTCCTGAATGCAACACAGTACATGTTAGAGACTAATCAGCTCCTGAACACAACACAGTACATGTTAGAGACTAATCAGCTCCTGAATGTGTTATAGAGCAGTGATTCCCAACCTGTGGGCCGTGAATGTATTACAAATGGGCCGCCAAATCATTTCCAAAATAGTATTATTTTTGTATATGAGGGGGGGTGGAGGGTATTTTATAAAGATACAAATATATGATTAAATGTTAAATATATGTTTAAATGTTAAAACTCAGTTACGTTTTTAAGAATATCAAAAATTTAAACATTCATACATTTTTAAAAGTCCTTTAAGAAGGCACGTTAGAGCCCCACATGAAACAATGATCACAAATCAAAGAAATGTAATAAAAACAATGTTATAAAACAAGAAATGTTATAACTTGTTAAAAATGTATCAAAAGTGCTTAACCTGAAATGTGGTGTAAATCAAAATTTAAATATAATAAAACCCAAAATGTTATAACTGACCCATATATGTAATTTTTTTTTAATAAAAACCAAAATCCTATAACTTGTCAAAAATGGATCAAAAGTGCATAGTCTTAATGAAAAATTAAAAGAAAAAAAAAAAACAGTAGTAAGACCCCTAGTGTAACAAGTTGTTACATTTTTGGCAAAAAGTAAAAGTTATGATGTTTTGATATCAGCATCTGTTACAACATTGACCCATTATAACATTTTGGGTTTTATTACATTTTTATAATAACATTTCGGGCTCAGCACTTTAGTTACATTATCAACCAGTTACTACATTTCAGGTCTTTGTTACATTGTTTTTGTATCATTTCAGGTCTTTGTTACAAATTGGGCTCTAACAAGGCTTTCAGTAGCCTCCGTACTTATGGGAACTGAGTTTGGCTGCAAACATTTGGGAGATGTAAAAGTGGGCTCTGAGCTGGAAGAAAAAGTTGGAAACCACTGTTAAAGACTGATCAGCGCTTGAACGTAACACTATCCACAGCAGACTCACCTGCTCTGCGTCAGCTCGAAGCTCCGCCTCCTGGACTTTGAGGACGTCTCTGACGTGGTCTGTGTGAGCAGCCGCCTGGCGCCGCAGCTGGGTCCTCATCTCTGCCTCCATCACATCCCTGAGCTCAGACAGCTACACACACACACACACACACACACACACGCACACACACACACACACACACACACACACACACACACAGGTGTTCAGTCTCTCCCAGCCTCCCCCAGCAGTGGGCAGCACCCTGAGGTGTTACTCTGTCTCTACCTTCCTCTCCTGCTCCAGACGGGCCTCCTCTTTGACGTGCTGCAGTGACGTGCTCACGGCCTTCTCCAGAGCTTTCTGGTCCTCCAGTTTCTGCTGCTCCAGCGCCGTGTCGATGTGGATCTGCTCTCTCACCCTCTGCTCTGCTAGTTCTCTGTTCAGCTGGTCGATCCGGCGGTGGGCGTGTGCGATCAGAGCGTTCAGGTCGTCTGGGGACAGCTTACCAGCTAACATACACACAGAAACAAAACCATACTGATCAGTCTGTTTGTTATCTGTTTAAAATAATGTTTAATTCAGACAAAGGTGTGTGAGCGGGTTTCATATAACGGAGCATCAGATTAAGATTTTAAGCATATGAGCCTGTTAGTTTTCTAGAATTTAGTAGAACATTTACCAGAATAATACTGATCCAGAGAAAATACCACAACTGAGCGGATGCAGTGTGTGTGACACATTGACTTGAATGAATCCTGTTTGATTTTTTGTCGTGACGCAGCAGAGACAGAATGTAGATGGATGCGGTATATTTTAGCCATTACCTTTTGGGAATAAAGTTTGACATTCATGAGAAAAAAAGTCCAGGTTTGAGTCTGTGTAAGCCTTACTGTTATTCAGAGGAGCAGCTGCTGCACCACAGTAAGAATCAGAGGAGTATCTTTGAAATGATTCTTTATCACAGCTTTCATAAATAACTCCATCTTTAAGATGACTGCATTTGGTGACTGAGTCTCTTCAGTTGGATGTGCAGGCTCTGATCTCCGTCTTACACTGACTCTTTCTCTTCATTACTGCACTATTTGTTACCAAACTAACATGAGCTGCAGCAGATCTTTCAAACCTCAAACTGATTCACTGAACTATTACTACAGCATTTATTCCACCCTATAGCAAACACAAAACTCTGATCCACTTCTGAACATCCAGTCAAATATGGGAATTTGTGCATGAGTGTTAATGTGTGTGGATGTGTGTGTGAGTGAGTGTCTTACTCAGGGACTTCCAGTTGGCCTGGATCTCTGGAGTCAGGCTGCTGACTTCTCTCTGGAACTGAAGTTTAGCTTCATTTACCAGCTCGCTGTACTGAGAGACGATCTTTGCCTCTGACTCTGCAGACTGCATCTACACAGAGAATAATACAGATAGAGAGAGAGAGAGAGAGAGAGAGAGAGAGAGAGAGAGAGAGAGAGACACACACACACAGGAGTGTTATCAGTCTGTGTGCAGGAAATACTGTGGAAACAACAAAAACTGTCCTGAGATTAAATACACCAGATCAGATCTTTTTCCACACCAGATATCAAACCAAAGTCAACAGTTGTGATCTGTCTCTTTGATCTTCATCAATCCTCCAGGTTTCTTCTTCTGATTTCTCTTCTGGTTGACCATGATTCAGACAGCCAGGATGATACTGACCCCAGCAGAGAGCTGGATTAATCACATGATATTTGTGTATTTTAGGTCTTTTGTTGATAAAAGAGATTCTGTGAAATGAAACCCTATAAATGGCAACTTCTGAGAAAAAGATTTACTGGAGCTGAATCAGATATGCAGTAGGACTGAACGATATGGACACAATTTCATATCTTGATATTAATGACAGATATCTAGATATCAATATGATACAATATGACTCTGGGTTTAGTGAAAACTAAGCATTTTTCAGAGAAATAAAAGCATGATATTATAACATGATGTGGAAAGTGCAGTTGATGGATAAGAGCTCACTGTCACTCATCAACATTAACAGAAAGTCCCCAATAATCATGGGACTGTCTGAGCTTTACATACAGGGTGAGCTGGGGAAATCTACATTATTGATATCTTTCTCATGAAAATTCAAGATACTAATATCCCATTTCTCG
Source organism: Thalassoma bifasciatum (assembly GCA_008086565.1). NCBI lineage: Eukaryota > Metazoa > Chordata > Actinopteri > Labriformes > Labridae > Thalassoma > Thalassoma bifasciatum. The sequence goes on from RPOG01001323.1 coordinate 24,557, forward strand.
GTATCGATACTATAACAATATCTCTTTCAGCCTTGATATGCAGACTCAGAGAAACTGCAGGATTAAATTAAAGATATCATGTATCAAATAGACACAGGACATCACTAAAGCAAAAGTTCACTGGTGCCATTGCTACCAATGATGAGGCTACGCTACAGTGAACGTGGCAAGAAAGTTGAGAACTATCTTGTGCTTAGTGCAACTAGTGGTGTCCATGTAGAGGTATATCAAATTAGTTTGTAAACTTTTGATATCTACTACTCTTTTGTAACAATTTCAACATATGTGTCTGTGGATTTGCTTTTGTGACAAATTTCCTTAAAATATGAAGGACTTCATGTGAACATCCTGTACTTTGTGCACATGAAGTCCTTCATTTTACAGAGTAAATATAAACATTAAACACTTCATGAATAGCAGCTGTGGATATTGTTCAGTTTGTGGGCACTTTGGCGCCCCCGTGTGGGCATGGTGTATAAACCTTTTGCATGTGACATAACACTGTATCATACAGTAACCTTCAGTCACTAGTTCTTACATTATTGTCTGTTTCAAGTGACAGGATTGAACTCTGGGGCTTTCAAGGTTGTTGTTCTGCAGGAAGACCTGAAACATGAACTGAGCTCTTTGAACCCTTTGAAACAAATACTGTCTGTTTCATCTGATGGATCTTTAGAAGTTTTGAATCCTGGAGGCAGATGTTATGGATGTTTGTTGTTTTAGGTGCATTTTGTGTATTTGGCTCTGCTCTAACTGTGCTGTGGTCTGTCTTAGTCAGGGCACTCTTTGAAAAGAGATTTTTAATCTTAGCATGTCTCTTACTGGTTCAATAAATAAATAAAAGAAATAAAATGTCCATTCACCCTCGGAGGACTGACAGTCGGTGCTGAATTAATGAGTTTTGTCCACAATTTCCTGCTACATATTCAATCATGGTTATCTCCTGTTGTACTAAAAGTCAAGAGAAGGTTAATTTAACCTTTAATCATATGCTGTGATAAATGGGGAGAGGTGGATCACAGCCTCTGACCTAAAGAATTGGCAGCAGTTATTTTACCGTCATGATAATCACACGGTTACAAGTGGTCAAAAATCCAAAAGTACGTCTGTATTAGAGGTCTGGTAATCTAGATAATCCAATTCAGACTCTTCCAGGCTCTTGTTTGTGGTGATGATGAAGATGATGGTGATACTGTGCTTACCTTGGTAACAGCTTTGTCCAGATCCACCACCATGTTGTGGAGATTCTCCTCTGCTGCTAAAACCAGAGGACGAACAGCTGACACCTTCTGCCCTTTAGAGTCATCGATCTTTGATTTCAGACCGTCCAGCACCTCACTGCAGCGGACAACACAGTCTTTGAGTCATGAGTCGGAATAATCACGTAGATCAGACTAAACTGTTCTTAAATGTACTAATCTGAATCTCACTGGAGCCTGAAAATCTCTGAAAGTGTTAGCCTTGGCCACATGCATGTGCCTGTGTGTGTAAAGGTGTGTGTGTGTGTGTCTCACTTGGCTTTAGCCAGAGCAGCAGCAGCGTCATCCACAGCAGCGTTTCTCTCAGTCAGAGATGTTTCCAGATCTTTCCACTGAGCCGACTTCTCCTCAGGAGGAACCTGCAGGTACAACACATGATCACTGCAGCTGTATAGACTGTTCAAATATTCATCACAGGTGTCACAGAGGCAGGATGTGAAGGTGAGACAGAGCAGGTGAAGTTTTGTGAGCGTACCTCTGCCTCCATGGCCTCCTTCAGCTTTAATGTGTGTCGTGTGACGGCCTGCAGAGCAGCTTCCTGAGCTCCAATGGCCTGCAGAGTCGCTTTGGCCGAGCTCGCGAGAGACTCCTCCAGGCTGACAGAGATCGCTACCAGACAGAGATACAGAGGAGAAAAGGAGAGGGTCAAATTATATGAAGACTCAGAGAACAGGGTGAAGCTCAGCAGGTACATGATCCTGCTCATGCTGCCAAGAGAGTTGCAGCGAAACACACCCTCACTTTCTGTTCCCCAACTCATTCAGTCCACCAGCCTTTCCCTCTAAATGCAAACAAGCTCAACTAAGTCTGCTCTTACAGTGCATCCTTCAAGTATTCACAGTGCTTTACTTCGTCCACATTTTATGTTACAGCTTCATTCCAAAATGGAATCCATTCATTTTATTCCTCAAAGTTCAAGACACAACACCCTTTAGTGATAACCTTCCTTTTTTGTACATTTCTGAACAATGAAAAACTATGACATCCCATGTACAGAGGAGTTCACAATCTTTATTGTAAGCTCTAAATTGAGCCCAGATTCATCCTGTTTCCACTGATCATCCTTGAGATGTTCCTACAGCTTCACTGGAGTCCACCTGTGGTAAACTCAGCTGATTGGACACAATACTACAACAGAAACCAGACGAGTGCCGACATGCACATGTACATAAGTACTGCCCTGCCTGATGTCTAGACATATTTTGAATTTTTCTGCAAGAATAATTGAAAGAAATATCTATTTTCACATTGTCATTGTGGGATGTTGTGGGGAGATTTGAGGAAAAACAATAATTTCATTCCATTTTGAATGAGGTTGTAACATAAAAAGGGGAAAAATGAAGCACAGTGAGTACTCTCTGGATGCACCGTAGATGTTGTTTTTTCAACCTTCGCTCCTATTCCTTTTTTGGGTCTCTTTCAAACTGTGAACAAAGCAGCACACACTAAAGGAGGCTTCAGGTCATCTTTCAGCTGCTGCACTGTTGGCCCTGAAAGGCTGGCCTGTATTCTTACTAATGCTGGTGGATTCAGAGACTGAGTGTCGTCAGGCTGGCTGGGTTGTGTTGTTGCTTTGGCTCTGAGAATATAAATATGGTGACTGTGTTTGGTCAGAAAGGTCCTGTCGGTCTCAGAGTGGAGGACGTACCTGCGATCACATCCTGCTCCTCCAGGTCTTGCTGAGCCAGTCTGGCAGTTACTTCCTCTTCTGGTCTTTCTTTCAGGGGTTCAACCGCAGGAGATTCAGCTGCTGATGCTGCACTCTCATCATGGTGATGGCACTCTGTACACTCCTCTGTGCACACAAAAGAAGATAAACATCCGTTTACTACCTAACAGACACACAAACAGGCAGTTAAAGGTGATAAAGGTGATGTTCAGGTGTGTTACCTTTGCCTGCTGCTGCTGCTGCCTCGGTGTCTAATGGTGCAGGGACTGATGGGGCCTCGCCAATTGCTGAGATGATGTGAGTCGCCTCTGCTGAAGCCTCTGAGCACACACACACACAAACAGGTATGTGAGCGTGCGGTAAAATCATGATGACCTCAAAGTTCACGCAAAGACGACAGCTGAGTTTGATTATGATGCACAAAATTTCAGGAGATGTTCTATATATAGCTCCAGTCGTGTCAAAAATACACAACGTAAGACCAAGCTATGAATGAGCCCGGGTCACAGCAGAGATCTTATATATGAATAGAAAAAACAGCACTGGAGACGATGAAAGAAGAGTTTTACTTTTCCCAACTTCTATTTAAAAAATATGAAAGAAAACACTGAAAACAAATACTGTTTTCAGCAGAACCATGTTGGTGAATGAGACTGACTGGTTAAATAGATCAGTCTCATGGTTTGCATCATGAGGTGAATCTAGAGGTCTGATGATATTTACGGCAACAAGATTTTCAAGACAAAAATTAAACCCGAACTGCTAAAAAAAAAATCTGCCGATTGGAAAAAAAAAAACAACAGCTGGTTTAGTTTATTGTATTTTCCACATTATTCTTATCTCAACAAACCTGACAAGCCTTTTTTCTTATACCATTGGCAGATATTTTTACTCACTTCAAGTAATTCAGGCATCATTCTTGTCTTTTAATATCCTGGAATAGGACACTTTTTCTGGGCTTGTCCAATGAAAGTGGCTCATAATAAATCTGAAAATTCTATTTTTTTTTTTTTTACAAAAATGTGGACATTAAGATGTGCTTAGATTTCTGTTTTTGCAGTGTCCAACCAAATATGAAACACACATTGACGATTAACTAAGGGCTGGGCGATTATATGATCATGATTCCTGATCGTGATAAATTTCAGATCAATTACAGTGATCAGCTATAATTGATCAAACATGGCGGGAATGAGTGTGATAACAGCCAATCAGAGCGAAACTCTGCCTGTTCTTCTTCTGTTTGTAAGTTGCCAGAAAAGTGAAATGAATGACCAAAGGTGGAGCTAAATGTGGGGCAGAGGGAAACTAAATATGTCGTGCAATGTTTTTTTTTTATCATAATAATGTTTACATTTTAAGCAGTCTTCATTATTCTCAAGTGGGTAATTGGTTTATTTTGAGTTTATTATTGCTTTGCTATTTACTTTTTATGTCAATGAAATGTTGAAGTAACCTCTGGTTTCTTTCATTATCAGTACAGATGCAAAAAAAAATGGTATATTGAAAATTAATTTTAAAAAATCCTGATGATAATTGAGATCAGATGATATCAAAAAAGTACATCATATTCTTTTTCTTTTTTTGTCATTTCATCCAGCCCTAGATAAACCTCAGCTCTAAAAGGAGAGAACTACAGCAGCATGTACATAATAAGGGGTCAAAGGAAACAGAAACTTCTCTGAATATCTCAGTTCCACTGATCACAGTGATCTGGGTTATGAACTACAGTCTAACACTACAGGAGCCTGACAGGGTCAAACTAACAGCATAAAATAACAGGTATTGAATATGTTTCTCACTGTCTTCTTTACAAAGCTACAGGTGTATTGAGCGGCTGTTTACACAACAACAATTTTTGGATGAAACACAAAAGAATTGTTGTACTTCGGCCTCCTTTACACAGCGCAGAAACAGCGTTTTAGCAGACATAAGATTTAAAGTTTTGAAAAAAACCACAAAAGAAGAACGATTCTGAAATGCTGTTTCAGAAAGTCAGACTTTTCAGTGGAAACACCGGCATGTAAACGCAGATTCTTTTTACTGCAATTCTGGGTCAAATGTGTGAAATGTTGTTGTGTAAACAGGGACTAAAAGAAACACTGAGAAGCAAATGAGACTAAAGAAATATCTCTGTGATAGATATCTAAAAAGAAGATAGAGGGTTTAGGAAACAAACTAAAAACTAATTCACAAACACTGAACATTTTTGACTGGCTGTGTGCTGCAGCTTGTGTTTGAGCTCAGGAGATCACTTCTTTCTACTTTCACACTGCAGAAGAACAGATCACAGCTTACCTCCTCTGGTGTCTGCAGGAGGACAACACAGACAGCATTACACACACTTCCTCTTCGTCAAAAACACACTCACACATCATCACTCAGTGATTAGAGCCCTCTCACCTGAAGTCTGCAACTAAGCTGATTTCTTAGTCATTGGTTATTAACAGTGAAAAAAGAAAAAAACTATTATATCAGTATGTTTGTTCTCATCCTCCTGAACTGTCTGCAGAAGACTGTGTATGTTCATGTACTGACACACAAACTTCTGATAACTACCATTGAAAGGTGGAGTTATGCAGACAGTTGTGGTCTGCAAATGTATAAAGAAGTGTTATAGTTGTGAAGCAACAATAAATGTAGCATTCAGTCAGAGAGACACCCCCACACACTGTGTTAGAAAGATGTTTCAAACAGGTGGAGCTGCAGACTGACCCTCCAGACTCTGCACAGGTGGAGCAGGAACCGGTACGCTCTCTGCTGCTGGGCTCTCTGTGACCTCCTTCGCCTTCTTCTCTGGCTTGGATTTGGACTTCATCTGTCTCTCCATCATGGACGGGGGCTGGGCCACCTCCACCTAAAGGTCACAGAGAGCAGAATGTATAACAGACCTCAACAGGGTCCAAAGGTTTTATGTTTGGACTCAGAGCGACATGTTTCAAACACAGAATTAACTGATCACAGCTAATATTCTCCTGAACTATGGCATTTTTACAACATTTCAAACCTTTGACAAACTCTGGATGATGGGGAAATGCTCAGAAATGTACAGTTAGGGCCAAATATGTTGAAAATGTTAGGAACTGAACTCTCTTAGTATGATTGAATCACTGACCTCAGTGTTAGGATTGAGTATTGACACCTGTCAGTAGAGTTTCATTTAAAAACTCCCTCAGAGGAAGGCTGAAACTGTTATTTATGACTCTAATCATAAAGTACAGTGAAGATGTTAGGAGCACTGAAAATACCATGGTACTCTGACTGCTGTGGAATCACTGAGACTTTTTTTGTTCTCAATAAAATAGTCTTTAAATGAATGTTAGTCAGTGTGTTCGTAGCTGTGTAATAAACAGGACAATGTTTGGTTAACAGGTAGTTATGGGATAGATTTCTTTCAGGGTAAAATTAGTAATACTTGTAACAAAACCAACACCATCTCAATGTCTAAACACCTGTGGATCATTTCTCACCTTTTTCTGGACTGAAGAGGAGGGAGGGGGTCCCAAAGCCAGACCCAGAAGCCGGTCTGAGTACGGGACATTTTTCTCTACAGTCGCTCTGAACTTAGGGTCCCAATTGGAGTAAAGGATCGTCCCTCCAACACCTCCACCCACTGTCAGCAGACCAGCAGCCACCACCTTAGCAGCTCCACCACTGAGGAGGAAGAGAGAGAAGAAAATGAGTATTCCCTGATGTCTATAAACATGTGATCCTCAGGAGGATCCCAAAACTCTCAAGTTCCATCGTAAAAGACTTCCATGCAGAGGGGGAGATACAACGTCTTTTAGTTATTACAGCATCAGCTGATCACCACTGGATCATCCATATTCAGCTCCAACAGCTGTGCTGTGTTTTGTTTGTTTGTTGTGTATTTGTTTGCTTGGCTGTTTGTTTGTTGGACTTTAATGTACCTTTTAATCTGTAAAGTGTCTGAGAATTTTGAAAAGCGCTTGTATTATTCTTATGACATATATGAGCTCCAACAACAGTAACAGTGCTTTGTCTCTGTTTTTAACCTGTCACAATCACAAGCCTACTGATCACTTTACAGTAAAATGTGTTGCTATTAGATTATAAATCAAATATTTACATGGTGAAATCTTAGGAACATGACTGATTTCATGATGTCTCAGGAACACGGGATATTAGTTATCTATTAGATTATTAGAAATAGAAATCCTGTTACTCTCAACAAACCTCATGCTCATGAATGAAACTTTATGAACTTAAAAGATGAAGTATGCAGGTATTTTCGATAGGTTTTGCTTATTTGTTTACACACAACATCCAAACTGGTCTCCTCCTCCTCTGTGGCTCAATGTCAGCTGCTGCACATGCTCACTGCCTCCAACCGTGGCGAATACAATGGCTAACAGTTGTAGCTTCGTAAACACCCCATAGACAGTAAAAAGCAGCCCTGCCAGCACCTGCAGCATCGTACAGTATGAGAGAAACTCAAGAGCCGTTCACCTGACGTCCTGCAGGTAAATGAGATACACTGTGGATATTAAATCAGTCTTTCTCTGTGTTATGGCCACTATCGTAGCCGCTCAGGATAGCTTCTCCTGCTTGCCATCATGAACATATAAAGTCACTTATGCACTGGGTGTGCTGTGATTGGCTGGTCATCACCCATAACAACTCCTGTTCTCTGCCCAGAAACGTCCAGAGTCAACCAAAACATCAACAAAACAGGCGAGGGAGGGATCTATGAGAGAGGGGTGATACACACACAGTCACTGACACATGTATAGAGGCCCAGAGATGACGACTGAGCAGTATTTTTCCTCTAAAAGTTAACGATTAATTTTTTTGGGGAAAATCCTACATACTTCACCTTTGACCTGAATTAACAAAGGCTCAGGTTTTCTTAGTCTATATGAAGACAAAAGGTAATTGACAGGAGTATGAGCAGGAAAAACAACTTTATGCTTATTTTTTATCAATCTATTGACATTCGACTGTGAAACTTGGGGGTGATCCTCTTATTTTGATTCAACAACACTTTTGATCAGTATTCTGTGCTTAAGATGCAAATCAAACACTTCTTTATCCAAGTTCATTACATATTATCTGTTTAATAACTGTTGTTTATTTCTGATTTCTTTCAGGCACCCTTAGTGAACAGTTGGAGTCTGTTTTTTGCTATTTTTAAACTGCAGGGTTGTCAAGTTTCTGAGACGTCTGACGTTCTACAGTGTCCACATGTGAAAGTGATATTTAATACGGAGGGTTTTCTGTCAGTGTGAGGGCTGCTCTGTTCTCTGAGTGTGTGTGTGTGTGTGTGTGTGTGTGTGAGTGTCTCACCCGGAGTCTCCTGCTGTGTAGTGTCTGCACTGCAGGTTGTTGGGACCTCTTCTGAAGTTGGTCTGCAGACAGAAAAGGAGAGATCATCATTACACAGAGCTGACACACGGCAGGTCTGTTTAGTGTTATAGCTGTATCTGAAACACACACAGCACCTGTGTGTACCTGTCACCGGGTGTGTGTTCCTGCCTGTTTGCTGCAGACCTCAAAGTTTCAAGTTGTTTAATTTAATTTAACACCCTGTCCAAGGCAGTCAGTCTCTGCTGCATATTGGACTGATGAATGAGTAATGAATGAATAAAACATAAATTAAATGAGTATGACATAGCTTTGATATCTTCCCAAAATAAAAGGGTGAAGAAAGAAATTCTGGGCAGACAAAAAAAGACAAAAAGGTGACCAAAATCTTAAAAGCACCCCGTAACTATAACCACATATCTCACATCTGACCTGGATTTGAGCGTTACATAGTTTAAAGAAGGGGTGTTATGGTTTTTTCAAGCTTGATACTGTCCCCCTGTTGACCCTGTAGTACCTTAACATGATTAACAGTTAAAAAAGTATCCTTTTTTTTAACCTCTCACTGTTGTTTTAAAAAAACCTTATTTCAGCCTCTGACAAAAATTTGTTTCAACTGCTGCCTCTTTAAAGCTCCACAAACCCCCTTACCTCTGATTGGCCAGCACTCTGGATACCTGTTATTAGCAGACTTTGGGGTTTGAGGCTCTGCTCATCCAATTTGTCAGAAACCATTTAAGATATCCTTAAATGTTGATTAGGGATGGGTATGGAGAAATGGGTCTTGTTAAGAATCAATAAGAAATAGTTCAATCCACCAACATCATGAGCATTTAAGCTTCTCGAATCCCTTTTCAACGCTTTCGACGGACCTTACATCAACTATTCTGCCCCAGCTAGCCTGTCAAGCCTTTTGAATTGATAAAGAATCGGAATGATATGCTGATTTGATAGCGGCACTGATATCAACAAAATCTTGTCAATACCCATCTTTAATGATGATGTCATCATTTCAGCAAGTCTCGTGAGAATTCCATGAAAATCTCTGCTGTTTTGACCAGTTTGTAGACAAATTTCTTCAACCTATTAATATGTGGAGGTATGAAAACCTGCAAATTTACATCTAGCATTGCTGCTTTATGTCCATGTTTCAAATATGGCAGTTAAGCAGAGGACCCACTGCCTTTAAAGACAGTCTAAAACTAAAGATGGGTGATTTCTGTATGACTTTCTACATACCATATCAAATAATGAAGCTATTGTTCTCTGTGTGCTTCATGTTAAAGACCACATTCATTTCACCCCCAGGATTAAAATTCTGAGATACAGTCTATTTTTATTGTCTTTTTATTTAGATGTACTCTATTTTATTCATTTTTATTTCTGTTTTATTCTTTTTGCACTGCATGCTCTTTTTGCACATCTATTAAGCGTGTTGAACTAGATGTTAAACTATATGTACTTTTTTTTTTTTTTTTTCATGTCACACCTGCTTTGGCAATGTAAACGTATATTTGTCATGCCAATAAAGCTTTTTTGAATCCTGAAAGTTTCATGATAAGAGAGATTAAACTGACGTCTGAAGCTGAGAGAGAGCTGAGATGTATCACAGTGAAATTAGATACTTGCAGCTCTCATGTTATAAGATTCCTGTCTGAAGCACACAGAGTAAAATTTCCCCTAAAGAAAACTTGCTCTGTTTGGTAGAGGTGGTTTTTGTCACATAAACCATATGGATGATAGAACTGGACTTCCTGTCGCTGAGATATTGCTGAGTGAAAATTTCTGCCTGCCAACACAAGCTTCAGCTCCTCCCCCTGATGGGAAGACAACCCTCTGATATTTCTTCACTTCCTGTGTCCCTACACAACCCTCCCTTTTCCCGTTACTCACTCTCTCTGTTTTTCCACAAGCAAACAAGGGAAGGAGGTGAGTCACTTTATGTTTGTCTGAATATATTTACATTTTTCATGACTGACTTTAAAAACATTCAAACAGAGAACTCATCTGTTTCTCAGATTAGCAAACAATCATTTACAGTCTGCATGGTTGAAAAGTACTAATTCCTTTCATTCTTTTGCCTCCCTCTTTGGATACACAAGGACTCAAGTATGATGACGATGGAGATTGTTGAACCAACAATCAGGGAGAGAACAACACAGAAGGATGAGGAGCAGAGAACACAGGACACGGTGCTGTCCAGTAAGCCTCTGCATCGCTTTGTTCAAACACAGCCTCGAACTCTGGGGGTAAGGGTTCATTAATTCTACGCTTTTACTGAACAACTGTACACAGATCCTCCCACAGAGCATCTGCAAACTATTAATAACCCGGGGGAATTTATAACTCATGCTCCTTCTCCTCCTAGATTGCTATTTTGATCTTCGGATGTGCGGAGGTCCTGATTGGATTTACCTTGGCCGGTGATGGCGATCTGCTGACCTCTTCTAGACTCTATGTCCACTTGTGGCAGGGAGCTCTGGTACATAAGATTCAAAAGCTGGTTAACAGCTTGAAATGCTGAATTTAGTGAGATAGTGAGACCTTGTTTTTAAGAGGCCTCATGCTCAAATACAAAAGGAAGTCATAAAGATTAAGGAGGTTTACAATTATCAGGACCACAGACGGACACTTAATTCTGTCCCTTTGCTGTCCTCCCAACATCTTTACTGGATTTACATCATCAAAAAAGAAAAATCACTATTTTTCACTGATGTTTCAGAAAACCCTTATTTCAGCCTTTGACTAAGGCCCAGTTTACAAGACAAAGTTCCACCAAAAAAGAAAAAAAAACAGTGAAAAATCTGCACGCCAGGTCCAGGTAGCTGGTGGTATAACTAGAGGCTGTTCACACAACAACAGTTTAGAGGCTGAAGTAGAGGTGAGCTGATCATCTGGTGTATATCCTAAATGCTTCTTCACTGATTGCAGAAGTGGTGAATCAGCTGTGTATCAGCTGTTGACTCTGTAAGGCTCCTCAAACCCCCTCCCCTCTGATTGGCCACCCTTCTGTAGGTCTGTCTGGCGGCAAAGCAACTAGTAGAGCTTGGTGTTTGAGGCTAACCCTCGTACATGTCATAATCATAGACTGTATAATGAGTGGACGTGACGACGTTCGGCTCAAACTGAAGCCTCCAGCAGATCGGGGCGGGGGACCACAGACCGACGTCATATCCAGTATTCGGGGCGGGGGACCACAGACCGACGTCATATCCAGTATTCGGGGCGGGGGACCACAGACCGACGTCATATCCAGTATTCGGGGCGGGGGACCACAGACCGACGTCACATCCAGTATTCGGGGCGGAGCCCATGTATTCCAGATATGAGCCGGGAAAACTTAAAAAAATTATGATACCTTGTAGAAAAGTTTCTCTCATCCTTACGCTAAGGTGGTATGACGATGTCATTTGGCTGCATAGTGTTCAGGTGGTTTTTTTTCTGAGAAGTTAGTTTCTCATTAGTTATTGGACGTTAAAAACCGCGATATAAGTTTCGTTTTACGATAGTTGACAGCTGCCGTTCGTGAGTAGTTTTTATCGGGGATATAAGAAACTTCGGGAAAGAGAGCCAAAAGGAGACTAAACCTTCTGAAGAGGAAGAAATGAATATTTTTATTTCTCTTTTTTACTTGGCTCCACCGGAAATTCTCTCCTGCGCAAACTCTGGCTGCACAATGGCGGCTAGAGAAACAGGGTTTTTTGGCTTCAAAAACGTAGAATGATGACAGGCGAAGCCACGCTGTCCATTCTTTATACAGTCAATGGTCATAATATGTGATGATAATGTGAGGATTTCATTAAGATCTCTTGGTATTTTAAGAACAGATCATTTTGGTTTGTTTACAGACAGATTCAGGGATTTCTACAACATGACTACAGAGAAGTTTGAACACATCCAATCTGAACAACCAGCAGTGTTGCTTTACAGTGTGGAAACTAAGCATAACGCCCCCTTGTTGAAGTTTTCATACCATACAAGTACATCATGGGAGGTACTTTAATTCACATATGCAGAAAGTTACATGACAAAAAGATACCATTACACTGAGCAACCTCAGTTTAAGGAGAGAGTTCGCTTAATACAAGGTGTCCACATTACTCACAGACTTTCCAAAATGACCAAAGTGAATCTCACTAATCTACACAGAAACAGAAGAGAAGAAGTTCATGAGTTGTGACAGAGAGCATGGAGGATGCTGGAAAAAAAAGATCTGTCAGCATAAAAAATATGCATAAGTTGCAGCCCTAAACAGATCAAAGAGTTGAATCACTTTTATCATCTAACAGCAAAAACAGAGGCAAGTTGTTGTTCTTCTCTGAATACAAAAGCTCAACATTTTGAGGGGAAAGACACTCAAGACGTTTTCTATTCCGTGAAATAAACCACACCAGCTGCCATAACAGCAAACGTCAAGTCATCAGCGCAACATAAATCAAACCAGCTCATTAAAGCATGTTATGACTCCTTTATTTCAGTTTCTGGTTTGTGGATCTCTATCAATCTACACTGACAAACATCCATCCAAGAAAATGGTACGCTCTTTATGGTTCTACTTTCCTGTTTGAATTTTAATCTTTCTTTTAATCTTTCTGAATAACTCAGTACTTGTGAACTGTTCTTTGCCAGGTGACGGTGTGTCTGTCCATGTATGTTGTTACCATCCTGGGAATTGTTGTTTCTGCTTCCATCAGGATAGTCACCCTCTCCACAGGCTACGACCACTTGCATTGGCTCAAGGATGATCTGTGGGAAATTCGCTTGACGGTGAGCCAGTTGCAGCATTTAAAGCCAATGTGGAATACTGGTTTTAACAATGTTTTGAAAACTTTCTTTTACATTGTTTCTGTCTTTTTTTCTTTGCTCTAGAAGCTGATTTTTGCCACTGAAACCATTTTGGTTATCAGCTCTCTGTGTGTGTTCATTCTTCTCATCATCCTGTGTGTCACTGCACGTTTGGCTCTGAAATCCACACACGCTCAGGTTCGATAACTATATATGATACTTATTCAAAACAGGTTTTCATCAAATGGGGATGGGAGTTTGTAGAGGCCTGCAAACTACAGCATTGATAACATTGATAATCAATTGATTGTTATTGTGCGTACAGTTGTGCTCATAAGTTTACAAACCTCAGCAGAATTTATGATTTCTTGGCTTTTCTTGACTCTCAAGTAAATGCCAAAGATCAAGAAAATTTCCCAGGATCAACCACATTCTATGCAACTATTCATCAATAATCGACCATTTGTTCCCGTTCTCAATAACTTACATTAACCCTGTGGTGCATAGTGGTCACGACAGTGGACACCTATTTAAAACTTATATACTCCTAAATTCAATGGTTCATGTGGTGGAAATTTAGATTAGCCTGTGTCAGGATATTTTTATTCTTCTTAGGGCCTGAAAAAATGTTTTCAATTCTTTTTCCAAACATATATATTTTTTAAAAAGTTATAGGCAAACATTTGAGGGTAAAACAGCGTAATAACTATACATTTTTCAGTGTTAAAATGGATGACAGAGAGTCAAAATGTTTCGCAAAGCATTAAAAAAAGATTATTCATGAAATTCCCCCCCCCCCCAAAAAAAGAAAGGAAGTCAAACAAAAAAATTTACATTACAAGTTTACATTAATTTCACTCTTTTTTTATGTTGAATGTTCTGTTACAAATATTTGAAGAAAAAAAATTGAAAACTTTTTTTCATGCCTTAAGACAAATAAAAACACTCAAAGGAATAATCCAGACACTGGCTTTCATAATTCATGCATCAGAGGGTTAAATAGTCTTCATTAAAAGATGCCAGGAGAATGCTCTAAATTAAGATATAAACTTAGACGTGATTTTTAAAGTCATGACAATCTGAATGAAATGTTTGAGACAACCTAAAGTCAAATTTTAAAGAGGGGCTCAACAACCTGCTGGTATCTAACCACAGAAGTACGTGTTTGATTTAAGCTTTTAAGATCTGTTGTTGTTGTTGTTCTTCTTGTTTTTCTTGTATTTGAACCGTATCTGTGTCCCCAACAGGTTACGATCCGGCACATCACAGCACCACAAAGAGACACGTCACCAAACTGAGATGAAGCCCTTTTTGGTCTATGAGGTCTACTACAGTACTGACAGAATTGTTTATAATGTTACAGTATAAACACTTATTTGTTGTTTTGATTTATTTGTTAAGTTTAAATTTTGAGAAATAAATATGCTACACTGACATATTTTGAGATTTTTATTATGAAATAAACTAACATTTATTACTACAAAAACACACACAACAGTCAAAACTGGTACTGCTGAGTACTGGTACTGATTCCGAGGTACCAGGTAGGGCTGAATCGCAACAATTTATCATTTTCTTATTAAAATCACAATTTCAAACATCGTGATCATGTGATTGCCAAAGCTGCTATTTTTTTTGCTCCAGACTGACCCAGGATCTGTTGTGTCAGCTGTTTCACACACGTGTCTTAGGAGTAAAACTGTTGGGAAAAATCTTTTTCTTCCTTGGGATTGTTGATTTTTTTTTTTAAATGTTTTCTATTTTATTCAATTTAACTTGACAAAATTAAGGATATTTTACACTACATTATTTTAAAAAGTTAAGAGTCAAAGATAGCTCTTTTTTTCTTCAGTTTTTATAACTAAAAATACAGTTTAAAAGTCCGGTTTAGACATAGCAGGAAAAGGTGTTAGACTCGGGGTTGTGAGAAAAGTCAAAATTCGACTATTTGTCTAAAAATCCTCTTTAAAATCTATATTATTTTTGCCTTTTATCCTTTAATTTTGTAATCATTTCATATAATTTTGACTTTTTATATCACAATTTCAACTTTTTATCTCAAGCTTATATTCCAAAGCGTAGACTTTTTATCTTTTGTCGTCTTAAAATTTGACCTTAAATGAGAAAGTTTGGACTTTTTTCACAGAATGTTGAATAAATTTTTTAAACTCACAAACTTTTTGTCTCAGAATTTTGTCTTTATTTCTCAAAATTTCCACTTTTCATATTAAAATATTGACCTTTTATCTCAAAGTCTGAAACAATTCTTACCTTCAGTTTTTATTTTCATCCTTGCGTTAGAGTAAAAGCTTTTGATGTTTCATTGGTTTGATGTAATTGTCTGTCAAGTTTGTAAATGTTTCTGTACATTGTGAAAACTTCACTAAAGTTTGATTTAAAGAAAATTGTGAATCGAATTGAAATCGCTTTATCTGCCAGAATAATCACAATTAGATCTTTTTCTTAAATCGTTCAGCCCCAGTATCGGGTATCGGTAATGAATGGTTTAAAATGTGAAAGGTACCCATTCCTATTTGTGGGACCCATTGAAGGAACAGGTGGATCAATGGACACTAGTTTGGTTCGACCACTGCTGCTGAAGCTCCTGTGATGTCATTTGGCGGTTTTCCCTGCTCATGCAGATCAGGTTGTGGTTCCTGTTTGACTATTCTGTCTTTGAAAATCATTGAAATGTGCTGACTGAAGCACGGACTGAAGCACAGCAGAAAGAAAAAAAAGTCTTGTAATACAAAGTGCAACCAAAATGAACCAGCACTCAAAATCTCTGCTGCATTTGGTTGAACTGACTGAGTTCAGGTTTCTGTGGCTTTTGTTGGATTCATGCTGTGACTGTGCTGAAAGAAATTGCACTTAAAAACCTAAAAGTGATTCTCAAAAATCAATTTTCAAAATGCAAATGAAAACTTTCCCCCCACCACTCTGTAAACTTTATTGATGATAAAACCCGACTTCCTGTCGCTGAGATTTTGCTGAGTGAAAACTTCTGCTACCACAAACTTCAGCTCCTCCCCCTGGTGAGAAGACAACCCGTTGATATTTCTTCACTTCCTGTGTCCCTCCACAACTTCCCTCTTCCCGTTAGTCACTCGCTCTGTTTCTCCAGAAGAAAACAAGAGAACAAGGTGGGTCATCTATATATTCTACATGCTTTATGGCTGTTCTAGCAATTATTCATTAAGAGATTTTCTGACTATCATTTAAACTGTGGCTGAAAGGTGCTGACTCCTCTCATTCTTTTGCTTCCTGCTCAGGATACACAAGGACTCAAGTATGATGACGATGGAGAGTGTGGAACCAATAATCATAGAGAGAGCAACACTGAAGGATGAGGAAAACAGAAAAGAGAACACGGTGCTGTCCAGTAAGCCTCTGCATCGCTTTGTGCGAACACAACCTCGGGTTCTGGGGGTAAGGTTTCATCGTTTCTAAGCTTCATGCAGATTCTCCCATGTCCCTTTTCCACCAAACTGGTGCTGGTGTTTCAGGCCAGTCCCTAACTTCTTAGAGTTTCCACTGACAAAGAACCAGCTACAAGTGCTGGAAATTGGAACTGATACTTACAAAGATACAAATTGTTGATAGATCAGGACTATACCATGTTATTTTATTCAACAAACTAAAAAGCTTTATCATATATTTCTCACATGAACACCCATGCACACACGCACAGAAATAAATCTCTGCTTTTTTAAGTTCTTACAATGCTATCTTTAGCACACTGAAGGCTGGTAATAAGTGACGTACTGACGTTTTACAATGGCGTGGCTCCTTGCTAGAGGGAAACCAAACCAGTTCTTAAGGAGAAGAAGATTAGAACTAACGAAGCACTGGCACCGAACAAGAAGTGGTGGAAAAGGGGTACCACAGATCATTTGCAAACTGTCAATGAACTAGAGGAACGAGTAAATTAACTGCATCCTCCTTCTCCTCCTAGATTGCAGTTTTGATCTTCGGCTGTGCAGAGGTCATGATGGGATTTCCACTGGCCAGTCAGAGTTGGTTGAACTCTTCTAAGACCTACACCTCCTTCTGGCAGGGACTTCTGGTACACCACATTCAAAAGATGTTTAACAGCTTGAAATGCTGCATTTGATGAGTCTTATTCACTTCATTGTAGCTGCTGACTCTTTAAGGCTCCACAAAGATCCTTCCCTCTGATTGGTCAGCCCTTTGGAGGTCTTTCAGAGGCAGAACTATTAGTAGAGCTTGGTGTTTGAGGCCTTACACTTCTAACATGTCATGTTCCAGTTAGGTGTGTGATGACCTTGTGATGACCTCATGCTATCTTTATAAAACAGCGTTTTGATCGATTTAGAAACAGATTCATGAAAATCTACAACACATGCATATGTAGCATACTTAAATTCTGTGTTTGAAGCATAGGAAAGCACACTAACCCCTAATTTGAGACCTTACAGGTACAAAATAGGAGGTATTTTCATTTACAAGAGTTACATGACAAAAATATATTATTATTCTCAAGTCTGCAGACAATGAACTTTGCTGAGCAGCCTGAGCTGAGGGGAAGACTTAACTTAGCCTGAGGTATCCACATGACCTGCAGCCTTTCCAAGACTAACACTATAAATCCCTCACATTTTGATACAAGGGTTGTGTGCTAGACTGCCTGCTTTTTGAATTTTTGGTTTTGATATTTAAAATGTTGGTGTTGAACCATTTTCCATCAAACACAGTATCGCTTTGGCCTATGTACATCATATTAGGAAATGATTTCACGATAAGAGTATAACTTAAAGACAAATATGGAAATAACATCATACATATGGGCTTACAAACTGGAAGAACTTCATGAATAAGAAAGTGCTTTTAAGTGAATTCCGAATGCAACACAACTGTTTTTTTCTCATTTCAGACGTTAGGTGTTTTGCTTTTATCCTCCAAATTATTTGTGACGTTCAAGGGCAAATGGTTAGTGATGGAACCAGTAAGCTTGATTTACCACTGGCCCATTTACCTTGGCGACAACCCCCACTCTCTTTTTTGACAAAGATAAAACACCTGACTGTAACTTCGCCTCTTTTATGAAACAGAACTAAGAGCGGCTTCACTTGTATCATCTAACAGCAAAACAGGAGGCAAGTTGTTGTTACTTCTCTGAACAAAAGTGCTCAACACTATAAGGGAAAAGTCACAAAAGACATTTTCTATTCTGTGCCACAAACCCTCAAAAGCTTTCTCAAACAAGAACTTTTATGTACAGTTCACTCAGGTTGATAAAGCAGCTGTTACCACACCAGCTGCCATGATAGCAAACATCAAGTCAGCAGTGCAACATAAATCAAACCAGCTCATTAAAGCGTGTGTAACTCTTTTATTTCAGTTTCTGGTTTGTGGATCTCTATCAATCTACACTGACAAATATCCATCCAAGAAAATGGTATGTTCGTTATGGTTCTACTCTGCTGCTGAATTTCCTTCAGTTCCTTATTTTAGCCTTTCTTTCTGAATAACTCAGTACTTCTGAACTGTTCTTTGCCAGGTGACGGTGTGTTTGTCCATGTATATTGTTACCATCCTGGGAATTGTGGTTTCTGTTAGCATGAGGTTAATCTTCACCTCCAGATACCACTACTATGTGCGTTGGACCTGGGGGGATGATCCATGGGGGATATCCACTCTGGTGAGTCAGTCACAGCATGTATTTACAGCCAATGTGGAATGCTGATTTTAACGATGTTTGGATAAGTTTCTTTTACATTGTTTTTCTGTTATAGAGCCAGATTTTGGCTGTGGAAAACACGTTGGTTGCCAGCTCTCTGTGCGTGTTCATTCTTCTCATCGTCCTGAGTGTCACTGCACGTTTGGCTCTGAAATCCACACAAGCTCAGGTCACTTATCTGTCATTGATACTTATTCATGTGGGTTTTGCTCACTAAAATTACAAGGTTCCAAACACCACAAGAGTTACACAAAAGACTTCTGAGTTTATATGGTCAAAATGGTTTGAGTAGCGGTTTTCAAACTGGGGGACGTGACCCCCAGGGGGAAGCAGGCCTTAGGAGTCAGAGGCTCTAGTGTGTTGATTAGGGTTGTCACTTGTATTCGAATAATCATTCTAACATGGGGACAAATATCCGTAACTGAAGAGTAAATTAATATTCGAATGTAAACTATTGAGTTCAGAAGCCCATCAGGGCGCCTGGAACATTGGACCATTTCATCCAGTAGAGGGCGCTGTCACAGCAAATTGATCGTCAGAGACATAAACTGCTCTCTTGACCTCATTAAACAAAGCGCGAGATGCATTCAAGAAAACATGGAGGATGCAAAAACCCACACAAGGCAAACAATAATAACGCCAAATAACCTGCGGAGCGCTGTGTTCCACTGGAAATTAAAATGGTTTATGCCGTTTTGCACCGTTTTGTAAACAAAAACAAGTTAATATGATGGAAATGGCTCGTGTCTGTGTTTTGCAGCCATGTCGGTCTGAGGAAGGGGGTCAAATATCTTCAGTAATCGTCGTGTGTCTTCGAAAACTGTTTGAAATTCATTTTGGGGAAAAGTGACAGCTTGTTGATGCACAACAACAATTTAAAGCACACATATTATAGTGTTACTTGAAATATTTCAGCCATGAAAGTGACAACTTCCTTTATTTGTGAGTAAGTTTATGTTTCTTTGCAAGGCAAAAAGTTGATTCCAGTCAGTTTTTATGAAGAATAATAATTTTTAAAAAGTTATTCAGGAATAATTTTGATTTTTTTTTTTCTGTTTCCTGCAAGAAGTAACAAAATTAAGCTAAAGTTGTGTATAAATTATTATTTGCTCGTGTGCAAGTGAAACACATTTGAGCATGTGTTCATTTTAGAGGATGTGGTTGGTGGTGGAGAGTAGGGGGGGGGGCTGAAAATGATTTCATCTACAAAAGCGGGGCGCCGCAAATAAGTTTTGGAACCACTGGATTAGAATGTCTGCAGTGCTTTTCAACATCTCATATCAAACAATCTTCATCAGATGCCACCAGCCATAAATTAAGAATAAAACAGATATGTAATTTTTAAATTCATGACATTTTGAATGAAATGTTTAAGAGGTCTTAAAATCAAACTCTGAAGAGACTAAATCACCTGATGGCAGTTTTAAACCAAACAAATAAATCTGATGTGTTGTTGATGTTGTGCTTGAACTACATTCTTATCCCCAACAGGTTATTATCCGGCACATTCCAGCACCACAGAGAGACAAATCATCAAACTGAGATGAACGCCTGTTTGGTCTATGAAGTCTAACACTGGTTTCCCTGCAGTACATTTACCCTGAGACTGGTTTTCATGTGATATCACACACTGGTGTTACAGTACTGAGAGGCAAAAGCAGTAAAGTGTCATGGAAATGCTTTCTTTGTGTCTAACCCCCAATTCACCCACGCTGCATGTGTGCCATGGTCTGTCAGCACCGCACACGACACCGTTCTTAGCTTCTGCTCTAATCAATCCTTGTGTTAACGCAGAACACACTGCAGCCTCCAGCCAAACAACTGAGATGCTGTGAAAGTGTTCTTACAACCCATTGTAATGGCTTCTAAATCATTTCAATCTTTAACAGACAAAAAGGTGCAAATGTTGACAAAAATGGGTTGTTTTATGAATAAAATATATGCTCTTATTAATCGGATGCCTGCCAATTCTTTCAATGTATTGGGATGAATGCAACAAAACACTGAAAAACAAATGTCATAGCAAGCATTTTCCAAAGTCTGGAGGTTGATAATGAACATGACTGAGTACTGGCAGGAGGAATCAGAATTTGGCATTATTTTTGGATGTCAGTACATTGTGTCCTCTGCTCTAAGGAGGAGAGAGACCAGCCAGCCTGTTAGCAGTACTCTGTCAGAGCCAGCAGGGTAAAGGTGCATCACTGAGGCGCATGAAATGAAAGATACAACAAAGACGACCCCAATGAGACCCTGAACAAAGCAGCCAGGAACTTTCAAACTCCAGCAACTGGTCTTCTGGTTCTGAATTCACAAATGTTGACATTGTTGTTCAGAGAAGACCTGATGACAAAACAATAGAAATGTTTCCTTCCCAACTGCTTGTTAGTATTAAATGAAAAATTCTAAAAAAATTTCATCAAACTTAATATTTTCAGTTTTGCCATTAAATATGATGTCTTTGCACTTTTTTTTCAATGAAATTTTAACCTTTTGAATGATTTTTAAAGAATCCACAGCTGTAGTTAGCATTTTATTTCACACATGTTCAGACTGAAGGATCTAACTATCAATTGCAAGGGTCTCATACATCTATGTTAGCACTGGAAAAATCAGTCTGCATTTGCAGTGCAACATAAGAATGAAATTTCAAAGTAAATTTTTATCCTTTTGGTGAATATTTTGATTGTGTATTGTGATCACCTGCTGCCATCTTTTATTCCTTTTGTTGATTTGTTCAATGAGCTCCTATGTTACACATCTCTCTTGATAACTCTGTAACATTCTGAACCTTGGCACTGATGACACAAATTCTGCTTAATCTTTCAGCTTTTTGTGGTACAGTGTAAAATGAATCTGTTTTTTCTATTGAATGAAATGAAGAATGGTAAAAATGATTCTCACTTTAATGGCTGATTTGAGACACTTACACATGTCAAACCACACAGACTTGGTACTTCATAGTTTTCGACTTTAAGTGCTGTTAAGTGCAGTTGACTTTACACCTGCATGTGTACAGTTGCAGGAACATCGCTAACCTGAACCAATTTGGTAAAAGGACAACCACTTAGGATGTGAAATCCAAGGGTTCACATACTTCTTTCCCAACACTGTGAATGTTTACATGGTGTGTCTAGTAAAACCATGAAAAAATATGACTGTTTGTGTTGTATTTGTTCAAGCAAACTATGCTTTTCTGTTGTTGTGACTCAAATAAAGACTATAATACGATTTATGGACATATTTAAGCAGAAATCCAAGTCATTTTAGGGGATTCACAAACTGTAATGTGTACTGTGGTGCAGGTCATAGTTAGCACAGGTAGCTGAACACCTGCACTGAATGTGGCTGCCCCGTTATAAATAATCAACAAGTTACATTAGCATTAGTCACATCTGAAACATTACAGATGTTAATAAGAAAATTGTACTGCTCTGACGTACGCAAATAGAAATGTAATGATTGATAAGTAAACTTAAACTGTGGCTGGCTGCAGACAAGTGAACGTTTTTCTGACACTGAGAGTTAGCTCAGCTATGTTAGCCTACATTAGCCATCTGTCACTGGAAGCTAAGAGCTAACATTGTGATTATGCACTTTAACAGACAGCTGACACGCAAAACAAGAAGTTATCCTGCTGAATTTAAAGTTTACCAAGCACTGAAGGGTTAACGGTGTCACCTTGTTCTCTATATCCTTCAGTGTGGCACCTTGAGACAGACTGTGGGTCATTGAATGACAGCAGGCTAATGCTAACATGCTAACGCGGTGTCCGCAGTGAGGGAGCGCTCAGTTCGCCGGTTAACGGTGACTCACCCGGGCTGTGGCGTTAGCTCCTCTCAGACAGGCCCTCAGCATGCTGCTGGATCACTGGGTCTTCTTATTCCTGACAGTTTTCACCTTCACAGCAGCTACACCTCTCCTTTTTTATCCTCCCCTCGGTTTTCTATCTTCTTCTCCCAACGCTGTAAGTTGTCAGCGGGGTTAAACCCACCTGCGCTCAACACCGCCCCCCTCAGGGAGCGGCGGGGACTGATACAAACACACCCATCAGGGCTCAGATGACCCTTTTTTATTCACCTTTAGCTCTGTTTTAAATGTAAAAAACAAGCCATGTGTAGGTAACACTTCTCTTTGCAGGTCCAGAAATATCATCAGAAAAAAGTAATGGTTCCACAAACTTTATTCAAATGTATTGATTTGAAATTATTCCAAAATTTTATGAAAACTAGGTAAAAATTGGCACGCAACGTCTTCAAAAAATGTCCAAATGTAACTGTAAGCAAATCTCAATTTTGTATTTTCTTTGAAATTTTCTCCAGATTTAAAGATCAGTGAAAATTAGTGAATAATTCATAGCTAACTGAGGACCTAACTCGTCCATCAGCAGCTATTTATCACGTGCTTCTATAAAAACAGAAGATGATGGTCAATTGTCATAACATGCTGATGTTATGACAATTCACCTTACCTTTTGTGGTGAATTGCAATTTCATTTGAAAGAAAATAATCACCTATCGTCACCCACTTACTTTGAAATTCAGAGGAAATTTCAAAGGAACTGAAAAACAGTCACTTACCAATTGTGACTTACTAAAAATGAAATTTGAACATTATCTCATAGATGTGACATGCTTGTTTTGACCAAATTATTATGAAGTTTGGGCAAAAGTTTCACACAAATAAAAAGAAAATAATAAAATTAGAGCACCATTACGATGAAATTGGTGAACCTGTGAAGTAAATTGTTTCCCCATGCATATATCTTCGTATTATTGAGTTTTAAATGTGTAATGAGAGTGCAAGATGGAAGATACAAGTGTCAGATAAGTTAAACCAGGTATGATATTAAGGGTAAAAAAATATTCAATCATCATTATTTAATCCAAAAATTGAGCATCGGAAGAGACTTTAGTTTTAGTTTACATCCATAGAGTGATGTTCCAAGTATGCTGCCTTGGAAAGTGAGATGAACACCACATTGTCACGAGAAACAAGCTCAATGTTGTTATCCATGTTATGTTACATGCATCATTACTTGAGACAGCTTACCAACTTGAACTGACTATAAAAAAAACCAAACCACCCACTGATTTTGCTTCTTTTATTTCAAAATCTTCAACATCACAAAAACAGCAATATGAAAGAGCAACATGTGAATTTAAAAAAAAAAAACAAAGTTAAAACTAATCACAGCTCAGACAGACTGAAAGCACTGCAGTTTAAAAAATTCCACAATCCAAAAAGAACCCGCCAGACTGATTTAAAGTAGAAAGTGTTTGTTCTCCTGTAAGAACCCATCAGTGAACCTCTGAGTCCTGACAGTTTGTGTAGGTCTGTGAGACGTTAGAAACATGTCTGACTCTGAGCCTGCTGTGTCAGTGCTTTAAGGAAAACAGGCAGAGTCAAAACGTCCCTGAGCAGATTGAATATCCAAGTCCAAACCTCTGGATCATGAAGCTGTAAACAAGAAAGAAAACCACCAACTGAGGCTCCCACGGCACCGCTTTGAGCAGAACTGGAACAGATGCATTCTGGGTAACAATGAGGGCTGTAAAGGGGGGTTGGATCACCATTTCATTAATGAAGAGCTAGGACAGGTCAGGGTCTGCCGTGGGTTCTGTCTTCTGCACTTTAACTGGGGTTCCCATACAGTCATCATCCTGGACAGGAGAGAAAAAGAAGAAAAACATCATCAGTCGCTGGTGAAGTACAAACAGCACAAGTCAACCACACAGGATATGAACCAAGTCATGTTTCTGAGCCTGAGTTTTTAGTGACCCCTTCATGAACACCGTACCCCCTCTGTGATTTACTGTTGAAAATCCATCAATCAGGTGGATTTGACTTCAAACAAAGCATGTCATATATTTTACTCTCATTTTGTTCTGGATTACAACAGAAAGACTTTGAAGGACTTTGGAAAAAACTGGCCTCCTTTTGAGCTGATGTGGTACCAACCCAAGAACTTCCTGTCTCTTTACTGCTTGTTCTGTGGTTCATTCAGCTAAACCAGCAGGATTTCAGAAGATCTTGCAGCTCCAAGGTATCCATTTAGCCCTATTTCTCTGCACTTGTTTCAAGCGTGGCCTGTTCATGTGCATTAACTCTGTACTTTGACTACACCTCACCACTGTAAACAGTGTATTTGAGCTGCAGTACATCTAACTTTCTTTGCCACAAGTGTGTAATGCTTGTAACAGTTGAGGCTACCAACAGAGGGGAGTCAAAACATAAGTACATAAAACCCAGACTTTAGGAATTCAATGATTTCTAGAGGAAATAATTGTTTTTTCTTCGTTTGAAACAACTACTTTGTTGACTAGTATATCAGCCTGAAGAGACCACAAGTATTTTATGACTCCTTGCTGAACTACAGTACATACAGAGAAATCAGTTGAGATATCATCAACTTTGAGTGAGTTCTGTCTGACCTGATACTAACCGGAGCTGAATAATAAATTACAAATGAGATCAAATCATGATATGGTCTGCTACAATGTTCTAATTTCAGATGATGCAATATTTCATTAACCACCAGTGGTGGAAAGTGGCGACCAGCAAGGAGTAGCGAATAGATGAGTTTAAGGTGCCAAAATTGGTCAGAAACTAGTAAATACAGGCAAAAAAATGCACAAAACCATCAAAAATGTGAGTGGTAAGTGACTAAAACAGGCTAAAAGCAGCTACGAGAGGGGAAAAATGGTATTGGGTAGAAAGAAATGAACCTACTATTCAGAAGCCTGACATTTTTGTTCAAAATATCTTTTTTATTTATTTATCTTATGTAATATACTTATTTTTTGACTCACTGAATTCTGGGAGTTCATTATCTGTAAGCAGAAATCCTGTACCTCTTTCTGCAAACAAAGCTTCTCTTTGCAATTTTTTCTATCATTTTTCTGTTTTTCTTATTAAAAACAAGAATGAAAAAAGGATCATCCCACTGAATACAGCAAGTGATATCAAATATTCCATATTAATCAAAATAATATATTTTTGAATGTTACTTATTTTTACTTGTATTTATTTGATATTATACTTTTTTAATAATGATTGATTTATTGCTTGTGTTTGTTAAACAACAAATGCGATGGGGAATCTAAAAATAACCACAAAACAAATCACAACTAGAATATAGGGAGAAACAATTGGAATAAAGATTATTTTTGAAAATTAATTTGCCCTGATACTGACACAGACTTGAATGAGTGAGTTAAACTGACCTCCAGTGACAGGTTGTGAGTACCAAGTGGAGCAGGTGCATCCTGGGAGTCTGACAGAGAGGGGAATTCCAGCTCGATGTCCATGACATCATCCAGACCGAGCTCGTCTCTGCGGGGAAAGATAGAAGCATGTTAACATGACAAACAGTTGATAAAGTGTAAAGTCGACTTCCTTCTGTTTAAATTATCCTCTTACATGTCCTGAGAGGTTTTGTCCTGCCCTCCCTCCTCTTTGGGGGGGTCCCAGGTGTGCAGTTTCACCTTCCACAGTTTGATCTGCTGGTCCCACGAGCGTCGGCTGTACTTCCTGAACTTGTTTGGAGTTTTGGGGTGGATTCCAGGCTGGCGCATGTGTCTGCAGAAAAACAAAGAGCAGACACAGAGGTTACATTTCACTCACCTCAAACAAATTGTTAATAACTATAATTCAGTAAGATGTTGAATTGCAGCAGCATTACATCATTTTCACAAAAGTCCCTGTAGGAGATTTTCTTTGAACTGGAGTGTTTGATGGTGCACGTGTGGAAGTCTGTGAGAACTTACTTTGGCACTTCTTTAATGTAGCGGTCGTAGGCTAAAGTGTTTTTTCCATAGTTGATCTGTTTCTGACGGCGAAGCAGCACCTCCTCATCAGTCTCCATGCTGTCTCCCTCTCTGGAGTCACAGCTGAAACAGACAGAAGATTAACACTCGTATCCACTTTGTTGTATCAGCTCATGGATCTTTATGTGAAGGCGGAGCTCTACCTCTCTGAGGAGCCAGAGGAGGTGCGTCTCTCCCTCTGAGTGGCGTCTCCTCCCAGTATTCTTCTCCTGTAGCTGAACACACAGTCAGTAAGTTAAGTGCTTCCTTTAAACTGACCTGAGGTTAAAGAGGTCAAACAGGAAGAAAGTTTGGTTACCGCTGCATGTCTCTGTGTACGCTCTTCCTCATCTCCTCCTCATCCTCTACCTGACTCCCCCAGTCTGTCCGCCGTCCAAAGCGAGACACGGGGCCAGCGCTCTCTGGAGTGGTGAAGCTGAGGGGCAAGCAAAACAGTGTAAAAACACAGAAGGTAAAACACTCAGAAAAAGGTGTTTACTTCCTGTCACTGAGACAGGTTGTTTGCTGCAGGTGTGCATTCGTACCTGTCGTGTCTTTTATCGTCGTGTCCTCTCTCACTGCCCTCGGTGTCTCTCTTGGTTCTCACACTGCCATCGATTCCTCTCTTCCTGCAGTTGGACCACCTAGAGGCACCACGGCTCCTACACAGGACACACAGAGGAGAAGATTGAATATATAGTACATTCAAACAGCATCACTTCATACACATTTATAACATGTATCTTTCTGCACAACCAGGTCATGTGTCCCTTAAACTCATGTTAAAGAGGAAGTCTGACTGCACTCTTGTTATTTGGGAACTTAAAGTGCCAAAAAAGGCCATTAGATTGTTGGTTACAGAGTATAAACCTGCTCTAGTTACTATTTCTCACAGTCAGTCCCTAGATTTGAGGAAAACGCAGAAATTATTTGATGAAATGCAAAATCTAGTTTTTCATTCCCCTATTGAACCTGTTACACATTAATGAGCGGACATACACAAACAGGAACTTGTAAACATGTAATAAAAACAGCCATCACAGTGAGGGGGTGACATACGTGCTCTTTTCCTGCCTACCACTCTAGCAGTGTCTGCTATCATGGCAGATTCAGTATGTGAAAACCTGCGAGATCTAGTGTGTGCCAAAACTTCACAGATGCCCTACTGATCCAGGGAAATGTCTAAATATGCAGCGGACCAGTCTACCTGGTATGCTATTTCCCACAATGCACAGTGCTAGTGCACTCTGTGGATGGCACTCAGAATTAGACGATTTACCGTCACCTACTGGTAGGAGCCGTTACAACTACAATACAACAACACTAACTTCAGAAGGTCAGTGGGGTAGAAGTGATACAAAAGAAACACCACTAAATCTGCTCACCTCTTGTCGGTATAAAGGCGTCACTTATATGAAAAACGTAAAGTGGCTATTCTCTTCATGTTTGATTGTTTTTATGTATATTCTTTTCCTTATCTTTAATTTATCTTTTCTTGTCCTACTCTTGTATATTTTCCACTGATTGATACAGAATGCTCCATATTGCAATCTCTTTACAAATTAATGACTGAAATGTCAATTATGGCAAAGTTCAACATTAACAAAAAGCTTCAGCTGTAGTTCCATGTTCCTGAAACGGAAACCCGGAGTGAAAACTAAAAAAGAAGAAATAAAAAAAATAGAACCAATAGAAGAGTCAAACTACAAACTAGGGCGATATTAATCAATAATCTTGATATTAATGCCAGACATCTCAATGTTGATACAATACAATATGGTTTTGGGATTAGGGTGAACTAAGCATTTTTCAGAAAAATAAAAGCATCGTAATATAACAGGATGTGGAAATGGGGTTTATTGATTAAAACTCAGCCAGCCATTAACAGAAAGTCACCAATAATCACGGGACTGTCTGAGCTTTACATGCAGGGTGAGCTGGGAAAATCTATATCATTGATATCCTCAATATTGGGATGTTAATATCTCGAATTTTCATATCTTGATACGATCACTATTTAAATCTTTCACCCCTACTACAAACTGTATTCAAAAGCAGTATGCAGTGCCTACTACCTGCTGTATGCCTATGTAGTAGGAAGTGTGCACTTTGGAAAACAATGATAAATCATTTGTGCTCTAGTGCCTTGCTTGGGGGCATCCAAACAGCCTCTTGAAGTTAATGGGCATACCTCCAGTAACCATGTTCAACTCCAGATTTGATGACCCATATTTGCAAAGCTAAGTCCAGACTGAGTGAACGACTGCAGCCCTGTAAATCCTGATTAATATGTGCACACTGTGAACTAGTATAGGTGGAGCCATTAAAGGGTCCAAAACCAGCGCTAAATAAATACCTAAAATGTAGTGGTTTAGTGTTTTATGTCATTATATGTGAAGACTCTTCTTTATCACTGGTATTAATGCTACTTAAATCTCTTTAACAGAACCACCTCAGTATTTGAGCTCTGATAACTCCCGCCATGGTTCGAACACTTCCGCTCATTCAGGGGAATCATCCTCTCTCCATAACCTCACTAAGAACTGACCATTTCAGCACGAATCATCATCTGTATTCACCAATAAGGCTCTGTTTGGAGTTAAATTCTCAGCTGTCTGAACTCTTAACGTCACTTTAAACTTAGACTGATGCTGTAAATGAGTCTAACTTGTTGCTCTTTGTAGTAGCTGTTAGCTCCCACTTTAGCGCCTTTATCCTCCAACAACAATAAGTGGGTGAAGCTAACTGCTAACGTTGTGTACCCAGGTTACAGACTGGGTTATGGACAGATTTAGATAAAGCAGACTGTTACTGTTAGGGGACAAAAGGCGGCAAAGATAATGATATTTCTTCTGTATTACACACACACACAAGTAAAGAAAGGAGGCACCCCTGGAGGAGCTAACGTTGGCGTTGAAACCTTTAAATCAATATTAACAACTTTCACTTGACTGAATCAAATATCCACCCTCATACTTCACCGCCAAACGTGCATTGAGAAAAAAGAACCCCTGAAAACACCAGTTTAAACCCCACATCGTTGACTCGACAGTAACTAAGACACAGTGGGAGCTTTCTATTTCTCAGAAAGTGAAACTCAGAGAATTAGAATAAATAACTCCTCACCTGTTTTCCTGCTCTCTGCTCTCAACTTCACGCCTCCTGTCCCGGTTCCACTCAGACATTGTAGGAATATAAATAAGAAATAATAGGGAAAATCGGTTGGAGGGTTGGTTGAAGTGTGTCCCTGAGTCAGTCTGCAGCTGCTTAGTGTCCACACAGACCCGCCAACACAGAAAGACGCGCGGCCACAAACAATCCAACTGGTCACATGACCGGACAGGGCGGAGCTTCGTGGAACAACTGTTTTTTTTAATAAACTTTATTAGAAGCACAACGTGTACAACCAGTCTATGATGTCAATGTAAGAAACTAATATTTATAAAACAAGAATCAGCGGTGCTTCAAACACAGAAGACAACAAAAAAGACACTTTGAATTTTTTTGATAATAATAATTTTTTTTTATGTCATAGTCCGAGACAGAAGCAACCAGCGTGAACTTTTGTGATAAAATGTAATTGAACCTCTGTCATTAAATTCTTTACAAAGCAATGCATATATCAGCTGTCGTAGCATAGATTAAACAGATCTGACGTTCATTTTTTAAAAATAGATTATGGAGCTTTTATCAAGATGATTTTTTTCAGAGAACATTGAAAGGGGATATATTGGGGAAAGTGTAAATCCAGTAGAAGGCAGAAAATTGTTATTTTCATCACAATACAAGTTAAACAGTGACCTGAACAGGAGTTATATTAAATAACTAGAGCAATTATGACTTGATCTCACCCTTATCTTGTTCAATACACTATTCAAGACTTTGTTTCTTTATGCTTTTCTTGTGTTCGATAAATTTTTTTCTCTATATAATCACTTGCATATTGGTTCTTTCTCATATTACTTACGAGTGATAGCTTTGTGCATATTTCTCTTAGAATACACCAAAAAGATTTTTTTATAATTATTATAATAGGATTTTTTTTCTATATTCTAATGTTTTCATTATCCACTTTCCTGTCGTAATGCTTTAAATTTCCCTGTTGTACAGAAATGTTGGATTGTTGTCTTATTTTAAAAGCCTCTGATTTTTGCCTTTGTTATCAATGATTATTTTCTTTAAGTCTTTCATTAATATCTTTGAATTTATACTCAGTTTCAGAGAACTGTTTATTATGTATTTCATTTTTATGGCTGGTACCTAATTTTTGTATTTTTTTTTATTTGTTTGTTTGTTTGTTTCTGGGGGGATTCTTCAGGCTTGATGATGTTCGCCTGTCAGCACCGCCGGTAGGGGGCAGTGTGACAACACGCTGCAGTTTGTAATTGAAACCTGTTTCCGCAAGTATTTGTCTTTTATCTCGGTGAAAAATTTTAGTATCATAAGATTTGTTTAAATAAAGCATTTAAAATAAAGAAATCAACACGAAAAAAAATATTTCTTTTTCCATCTTTTACTTTTGACCCAGTTTTGACCAAGTCCCGTGTTTCCCATAGCAACCTGGACGCGCTCCTCTGATTGGCTGCTGCTGCTTCCTGTGTTTACCTGTGTGTGTTCCGCTCTGGCAGCTACCAGATGCTATTTTAAACCCGTCTTCCTCCTGGAGTGAGGATTATCAGGTGCAAATTAGAACACGTTTAAATCCATAACAGGGCTGCCAGCAGGTCTTCCGATGGAGCTTTACTGAAGAAAAACACCAAAGATGAGGAGCGAAGACGGATCGAAAGCTAAGCTAACGATGCTAAGAGGCTGAGAGTTTTCTGTGAAGCATCATCAGCATCTTCATCATCATCAGTAGCAGCTCGTTCACAGATACACTCAGTTTTTCTCAACAGGAGGGATGCTGTGTCGTCACGATGCAGCGGGGATGGAGCTCCAGACATGTCTCATGTTAAGTAAGAGTCTTTATGTCTGGTCATCTTTAAAGCCACCTTTGTGAATGTGTGTGTTGGTGTGTATTTCATTTCTTCTCGGGGGGAAACGAGTATTAGACATGTTGCCTGAGCCCTGGGGCTTTTCGTGTGAGTAATAACAGACCTCAGAGCGTGAGGGTGATCGTAAAGCTGTTTACAGCACACCCACTCACCTGAGAGGTATGCCTTTATCACCTTACACAAGGTGTTACAGACAAGTGAAATCATGTGAACCCTTTGGATTTACCTGAGTTTCTGAATGAATTGGTCATGAAATGTGTTCTGATCTTCATCTGAGTCTCTACAATAGTCAACCACAGTCTGCTTCAACTAATACTGCACAAAAATTGATGTTTTCATGTATTGATTGATCACACCATGTGACCACTGACTCAGAGTGGGTAAAGAATGTCAATCCTTGGATATAATAACTGGTCGTTCCTCCTTTGGCAGCATCTGTCTGGTGTGAATCCCTCTCTTGAGCATCTCAGTTAGGTTAAGGTCTGAACTCTGACTGGGTATTCCAGAAGGAGGATTTTCTTCCCTCTGTTGTGATTTACCTCTATGATATTGCCCATTATCTTGTTGTATCACCCACCTTCTGTGGAGCTCCAGAGGAGAACAGGCTGCTTTAAGTTCTCCTGTGAAACATCTTGATAAACTTAGGAATTCATTCCTCCATCGATGTTAGTAATCTGTCCAGGCCCTGAGGCAGCACAGCAGCCCCAAACCATCATGCCCTTCTACCATACTCCACAGTTAAGATGAGATTTGGATGTTGATGTGTATGCTATGTATGCAAACTTCTCAAATTTGGTTTCATCTGTCCTCTGAATATTTGCCAGTAGTGCTTTGGAACATCCATGTGCTCAAAATTCAATCGATGGAAACATTTTTTTTTCCCTGCCCTTTCCAGCTTTATGCAAACCAGTTATTCTAAATCACAGGTCTTTTGAGAGCTCTAATCTGGTGCATGCTTTCTGAGTTGGCAGACCACTGACTCTAATTTGCTCTCATAAAAGTACAACCCCAATTCCGATGAAGTTGGGACGTTGTGTAAAAAGGTTTTTAAAAAAAGAGTGCAATGATTTGCAAATCCTCTTCAACCTTTATTCAATGAGCTACACCACACGGACAAGATATTTAGCCACATATTTTCAATTGGTGACAGGTCTGGACTGCAGGCAGGTCAGTCTAGAACCTGCACTCTTTTACTACGAAGCCACACTGTTGTAACAGGTGCAGAATGTGTCTCTTGGTATTCATCTTTACCCACTTACACCCACCCTGCACTATGAAATTTTGCATGGTGTGTATGGTAAAAATATGAATATATACCACTGTTTGTGTGGTATATATGTGTGGTAAGCAGACTCTGTTTGACTGTTGTTTTGACTTTGAGGATCAGAACAGTTTTTCTGATCGATTTATGTAGAAATCCAGGTCATTCAAAAGGTCAGTTTATTAACCTCCTTGTACCCTGAACACACACTCTAAGAAAATATCAAGAATGTGTTAAACTCATGTAAAGACGCTGACTGAGTTTTTATTCTCTGATTCAGCTCTGTTCAACGGTCAGACATGGAGCATAATAACACAGAGCAGCTGAGAGATCCTGGGGGAGAGCCTGCATGGCAGACAGGTTATACACACACACACACACACACAAACACACACACACACACACAACCAACCCACTGGTTGTGTAGCCATGTTCTAATACTTGTTGGTTTGTCTCTGTGTCTTTCAGACTTGGAGACATCTGAGTCCTTCTGTCAAGAGAAAGAACTGGTCAGTTTTCATCTCCATCTCTCAGACCTGCAGGTGGTCACTGAATAAGTTGTGTTTTAAACACGTGGGAAAAAGTAAAAAGTAGTTTGTAAGGACTTTAACAAATTACATAAAATGTAAAGTTACTGTCTTGGTAATCCAACACAGAAGGTTGTGGTAATGCACCTAAAACTGAGTGCCATCTGCTATAGACAGAAAAAGAAAAACACTATTCGTGTCATGCATTGTGGGAAACTTAATCCAGGGAAAATTGACCCACTAAATACTGAATAATTATCCTTACTCATGTGGACATTCTGGAAATTTTTCATACTTCAGAGTTTGCCCTTTTTCCTCCTCAAAATACTACATTTTGGCCGAATCAGTAGAACTGCAGCCGCTAGGGTGGTTTTTAAAGTGATGATCACAGGAGGTGTACAGTACTTAAAATAAACTTTAGTCTAACAGAGTTCAGCTGTGCTGGATCAATTTAACACTCAGATTTACTTTTCTGTTTTTTATTCAGGCTTCAAGAAACCAGATTATCCTATCTCTGTATTTTTATTCTGATCCTGGCACACTGACTCTGTCTTTACTGATCAGTAACATGCTGTGTGTTTCAGAGGAGACTGACTCCCTGCTCCAGCAATGAGGATCTAAATACTGATGGTACTGTCATACACACACATATACATTAATATCAGCTAACAAATACACACCACATGCTTTGGTAAATTACCTGTGAGCTGGTGTAGTTAAGTCTAACATCAGTCCCTGACTTTTTTAAGATCTCTAAACCTTCACTCTAATGATTCAGGTGAAACTTCATTCACACAGTTCATCTCCATCACAGAGCAGTTTAATCTGCATCACAT
Organism: Thalassoma bifasciatum; assembly: GCA_008086565.1. Classification (NCBI taxonomy): domain Eukaryota; kingdom Metazoa; phylum Chordata; class Actinopteri; order Labriformes; family Labridae; genus Thalassoma; species Thalassoma bifasciatum. Next base: position 58,719 of record RPOG01001323.1, read on the forward strand.
TCTGCAGGTGAGGAACACAGTTTTACTTTCATATGTGGTGAAAAATCAAAATAATTTTGTGATGGCAAAGTAAATCTCTGCAAACACTTACACACAGAAGTTATCACCAGATCTTCATCAGATCGTCATGTGACTTGCTAAAATGATGACATCATGACATCAGAATGTTCGCACTGGCTCGGGACTCTTTGCAGGGCCGGGCCACAATCACCTCAATGCTCAGCCCGGCCCGAGACAGGTCCCCATACAGTTTACCAATCAGAGTGAAGGGGGTTTGTGGAGCAGGGGGTTTTAAAGAGACCGCAGCTTAAACAAAGTGTTTCAGTCAGAAGCTGAAAAAAGAGTTCTCTAAAGTGAGAGAAAAACAGAGATTTCTTCAGCTGTAAATCATGTGAAACTACTACAGAGGTACCAGGGGACAGGATTAAAAAAGTGAAATACCCCCTCTTTAACAGCTTGTAACAGCTCAGTAGGAGGAAACACAACAACAAAAAAATGCTCACTTTTTCAGCATATTGTCTCCTACTTTGACTTTATTTCCCTTATCCTCAAAAAACTAAAAACCTGCCCAGAGTTCAGTCTCAGGTGCAGTGAACAGAAAGTTAAAGGTGCACTGATCTCAGGTATTCATGTGTTTTATCTATTTTCCTGTGTGTTCTGACCGTCCTCCTGTCCCCGCCCTCAGGGTCCTGGTCTCAGAACTCGATCTCACGCTCCCTGCAGCGAGCGGAGATGTTACTCAGGAGCACCTTTAACCCCGGGCTCAGGTGGCTGTTTCACGTCCGCAGTCAGGACGAGGAAGAGGAAGAGGAGGAGGGAAACTTTGTGCTGGCTCACAACCTGGTGTCTCGCTCGTCCGCTCGCCTCCTCAGGCTGCAGCACGCCCTTCTCACTGTGGCCCCCCAGTGGCTGCCTGTGAGCAGGGCGGGGTCAACACAGGTGAGTCAGAGCAGGAGGGAAGAAAAGGTTAAATCAGTGGAGGAAGTCTGTCCTCCTTTTTACTTGTTTACAAAATATTGAAAACATCATCACACACCAGACCTCATACAGGTGGGGTGGTCTCTGTCCTGGCTTCTCCCCCTCTTTACCCCCCCCCCCCCCCCCCCCCTCCCTCAGGTGTGCATAAGAGGTCCCCCAGTGGAGACGGTCCTCCTCCTGCCCCCCTCCTCACCCTCCCTGCAGGAGGTCTACCTGTCTCTGAGGAGGCTGCAGGAGCAGCGCTCTCTGCTGCTCTTCATCCATGAATTCAGCAGAAGAGCTCGTCTGGCTGCAGCCTTCATCTCCAGAGTCACACACCTGCTGGAGAGAGCTCACCTGAAACTCAGCCAGGTGAGAGAACCACCTGAGAGTGCAGACTGTTTATGAAGGGTTCCTACACATCCTTAATGCTGTTAAAGCCTGACCTATCAAAAAATAGCCGAAAATTCCAACATTTTGTAGCTGAGCTGTTTATTAACCCTTTTAACAAAATCCACAAAAAAATATTGCTTCATCATTTCATTCATGATATATTTCTTGTATCACATTTGACACACTGGGAAATTTTGCAAACTATTTTATCTATTCTATTAAAGTATTTTAGTAAATATGCATTTAACAAGCAGAAAAAAAGGTTTAACTATGTCAATGTTATTCTTGCTACAACTTCTTGAAAATAAAGCAATGATTTTCCTGAAAATATGTGAGCGGATGATTTCATAAGAGCAGACATTTTGAAAAGGGCCAAAATACGACTTCAGCCAACTGTAGTGATATGACAATCCTCAAGGTGGTAGAATATGTTTTTAAAACTCAGACTTTTAAAAAGTCTGAAATTTGACTTACCCAAACCTGCAGGGACCCTGTTATGGGACATGTGGAAATCTGATCCAGAAAATCATCATTCAAAGAGTCAAGTGTAACTTTTTGTCCTGTTGCTTCATCTTCTCTAACCCCTCTCCTACTCCTACTCCTCTCATCAGTCCCAGTCCAGCTGGTCCTCCTTCAGGGTTGGTCTGGTCTCTCTGAGTCAGGAGCTGAGGGTCCATGTGAATCACTGGTCCTGTCTGTTCTCTAAAGTCCAATCAGACCAGACCCTGAGACTGGCTGTGGTCGGGCAGACCCGGATGCTGCAGGAGGTCCATCAGAGTCTGGACCTGCTGAGTCTGCAGGCTCTGGTTCTAATGGAGCAGTTTGTGTTCCTGGTGCTGGGGGCTGTGGCCAGGTCTGACATGGACTCAGTCCCCAGAGAGGTTCTGGAGGACGTGTTAGCAGGGACTGAGCTCTTCAACCAGACTGTGGGGGAGCAGAGAGCTCAGCAGAGCACCACCCAGCTGAGGACTGCAGTATTACATCAGGCCCAGCACCCGGCTCTGGGTCCTGGTCTTCCTTGCAGCAGGGGGTGTCACCCTGCTGGTGTCTCTGTCAGAGAGCTGATGGCGGTGTTAGCGGAGCATCACGCAGAGCAGGTGGCCCATCAGCTGCACGCTTTGACCTCTGACCTCCATCACACCTGTCAGGCTCACAGGATCCTTGAGGGTCCTGACCCCTCTGCTAGTCAGGGGGTTCAGTACAGGACCAGAACTTTAAGGTCTGAGTGGACCTGGGACCAGCTGCAGCACACATACCTCACAGCCTTCATTACCCATCAGTCCCCTCTGCAGCTATGTGCTCCTCCCACCCCCCTTCAAACAAATCATCTCCCAGACCCCCAGCTGGACCAGGAAAACCACCAAACAGGATCTAAGACCCCCCCAGTCCAGCACACATCAGAACCCTCTGACAAAGACCAGGTCAGCCAGTGCCAAGCCCCCCCACAGACCGGTCCAGTCAGGACTCTGATCTCAGACAGGCGGCCCAGTTTAGAGACCAGTCGACCCCAGTCTGGGCCTCTATCAGGGGCGCTGCAGGACCGGGTCTCAGTGGAGCTGCTGCTCCAGCTGCTGGTCTCCTCAGGTGAGCTGCTGGCCCCTCTGACATCACAAACACAGGGACACCTGCACCGTATTACAGGACCAGAGGAGACGTCACCACCTAAGGGGACTGCTGGGGTCTTAAATCCAGAGTCTGGGGAGACTGATGGACAGAGGCCAGAACTGAACCAGGACCAGCATATGGAGCTGGAGTTCAGATCATCAGCAGAGACCATGAACAGGTAAGACTCAGATCTGCTGAATGTTTGAAGTCCTTTGTCCAAAACCTGAGTCTCCGCACAGAACTCAAAGACTTTAAATTCTAACACTGACACCGTCTCTCAATAACTCCTCCATTTTCAAATATTAACACCACAGGGATTTTAAAGAACACTGAAGTAAGTGCACATTGGTTTTACATCAGAAACACTACAGGAAAAAGAAAATGACACTACACCAGTGTTAAATAAACACTTGTTGGTATCCTTCAACTTGTGTTCAACTAGTGCTGTGTGACTGAAAATTAAAACAGGTGGAGTTAAAATGTGCAATTTTCTAGTGTTAACACATTCATGTGTAATAATCACACTAAAAGAATCCAAATTGTCATTGGACACACTTTATTTTTCCCTCCATAAGTGCATAGAACACACTGCAAAATCCAGTGTTATTTCCCATAGAGTTAAAAACAACACTTTCCCTGAGTTCAGTGTCACTCAAAGAGAGGGATATGGCATCTAATGTAGGAAAGTCTTAAAGAGACATGGTTAAACTACATAGCATTAGATGCAAGAGCACTCCACAAGTAATATGATTTTTTAAAAACATTTTGAAGTGCATAATCTAACACAATAATACACACTTATTTTGTTGTTAGTACCTGGTTTCATTTCTACAAAATGGAGCATAGACAGTGTGTCCATGCCTTTGAGCTTAGCCAACCAGTCCACGCCGTGAAACAGAAACAATCATGTGCATTGTTAGACTGTACAATAGGGTCTTATACCCACTGTGCTCCCTCCTCACTTACGGTAACAACTGTTACTTTTTTGTTACTTAACAACTGTTAAGTAACAAATCACAAAGGCATCCCGGGTCAGTGAAATCTGTAGTTTTGCTAAACAACAGGGAGGAGCTGACATGTGCTGAAAATTTAGAAACAGAGTGATGGAGGACAAGGTGACTGGTGACGCACGAGAAGAAAGTGTTTTCGGGAGGATGGTGGTTTGTTCAATTGGGGCATTTTATGGTTTTAAAAAATCAGACATTGATCAAAGAACATTTCAAGGTAAAACAGAATGAGTATTAAATCCATGAGTGAAGAGGAAACGCATGCAACAGCACAATGCAATGTGTGAGTTGAAAAATGGATGATATTCCTGAGAAAAGACCATACAGAAAAATCTATGCTTATACTACAGTGCATTGTGCCCTATTTGAGGACATGCACCTGTGTATTGTCAGGATGGAGTAGGGTAACAATCTGACTTGGCAGCACAAAATGGTCTGATGTAGAATTTAACCGTCAGGAGTGTTCACACTTGACCTGCTGAAACAGTTCCAACCCCAGAGCTTTTTAACTGCAAGTGTGGAGAGAACACTCATTATAACAGCCACTAACTCTAAATGGTTAACATTTGAAAATCAACATTAGAGATTTTGCTGTGCCCAGTGTGTCACACCTGCTGATTGTACGTGTGTGTGTGTTTCAGTTCAGGTAACCACCTGGATGCAGACCCAGAGAGGTGGGCGGAGCTCAGCTCAGAGGACCCTGTGTGTGTGCGCTGGTCTCCCTCTGTGCAGTGGTTGGACCTGGGTCAGTCTGTTCTGTTTGCAGAGGTGATGGCTCAGTACCGTCCTCTGCTGGTGGCTATGTGCAGCAGAGCTCTGTGGCTGCAGTCGTTAGCCCCCCCAACACCAAACTCTGCAGAGAGCATCAACCTGCAAGACCCCCTCAGGAGGACCAGGATCCTGCACAGAGTCCAACAGGCTGCAGGGACAGGTGAGGGGGCAGTTCCAGGTCAGAGTGAGGAGAGAGTTTATGTGTGATAACAGACGGCTGTGACTTAAAGGCCTTCTTAGAGGTTCATGTGTTGATTTCCCTCTGCACCATGTTGGGTTTGAATATCCAATAATTACCCATCTGTCCTCAAAGTGACTGTGAGGAAAATCTGTATGGGGTGGATCACAGCGACTGTGTCAGCCGCACAAACCGTAGTGATCTATCTGTTTTGAAAGATAAAGTAGATAGGATCTTCTTTTTACTATTGCTTGTCTTTGTTTAAGACAACCTTCAACAGGATACAGTGAGATGAGATAATGTATTTATCAACAGTTATGTAGCACTGTTGTCTGAAACGTGACAACAAGCAAACTTTGGAGGTTTGTTCTGTAGTTTAGTAGCTGGCTGCATTTAGCGCTACTCACAGCCCAGTGCTCTGGGACGAATCAGTACCATGTAACATTAGTGAGTCCTGGTTATGTCCTACCAGTGTTCATCTATCAAGCAGAGCAAACATAACCTTGCTCTCCATTTTAATTATAGACTCTCAGGCTTGAACAGATCACTGCAGAATAACTGCTGCATGTGGACAGGAATGAACATTAGCACAAACAGCTTAGCCCCTGATTTAGCCTTTAGCTTGTGCTCTATCACTCTCCAGTTTAATTTTCTTCTGCTCTTCTGTCCCTTTTTTTTCTGACAGTCCAGCTCCTGTCTACACTCTTAAACACTACTACTCCTAATTAAAGCACAGCAGAGAAAAAAACAGCTCTCTCTCTCTCACTGCTAATCTGTCAGCCGGCATGGACTTTGGCTTGCTGTAAATCAGTCTGGTTGAGTCTGACCCGATTTGGGAGCTAGGAATTAGCAAAGTTTAGGAGATAATGATCAGGCAAATATATAGAGAGAAGACTTTTTCATGATCACTTGGAAAGTCCTCACAGTCACTTCAACAGAGCAGATATAAGGAGGAGTTGGAGGGTTTTGCATGTAATCATATCAGTGTTCTCTGTGTTGCTGTAGATCTCCTCCCTCAGGAGTTCACAGACATGCTGCAAGACTTCACTTTCTATCTGTTGGCCTCTACTGCACATGCTCAGTGGGACTATGGTGAGTAAAAACACATCACATTCCATTATAACAACATTATATATATGAAGAATGGGGAGGACAACAAAAAAATCTCTGTCTGTCTCTCTCTCCCACAGAGGTGTGCAGGGGCTTAGGCTCCACCCTGAAGGACAAGTGTCTCACAGGCATGAAGCACCAGCTGTCTCCTGAGAACGGCAGTGAGGTGATAATATCATCCACCATGGAGCACTTCCTGCGTCTGCCCCCCCCTCTTTTGTCATCACTGCGCAGCTGCCAGTCAAACAGCGGAAGCTCAGGTAACATCACCTGTTGCTGCTGAGGTTCATGATGTGATGATGCGATCGTCTTTATCTCTCCCCCTCTTTTTGCCTCCCAACCCCTCAGGTCCCTTGAGCCTCCCCTCCTCCAGACTCTCTCTGCACAGACACACAGTTAGCTTAGCATTAGCCACGGTGCAGCTGTCCACAGTCTGGGTCACATCCAAGTCTCTGCAGTTCCTGTCTTCATGGAGCCTCATTAAGTTCCTGCTCATCACCCAGGGAGACCTGAAGGTACCTCTGAGCACTATTTATTCACTCACATTTCAATTCACAAATTCACAATCAGGGGCACTAACTGTCTGTGCTCTACGCTTCTCTGGGCCACTTTATTTATCATTCATTACAGAGGGGGTATTGTGGGATTTTTTTAAGTCTTTATTCTGTTCCCCTGGTGACCCTGTAGTATCTTTACATAGTTCACAGCCCACAAAAAAATCCTTATTTTTCTCCTGGTGTTTTAGGAAAACTTACTTTAAGCTGCTGTCCCTTTAAGACTCCCTGCTCCACAAACACCCTTTCCTCTGATTGGCCAGGAATGTGAAAGCCTGTCATAAGTGGTAGAGCTTGGTGTTTGAGGCCCACTCCTTCATGTCATGAACCAGTTAGGAGACCTTGACGTGATGATGTCATCATTTCAAGCCTCATGAAGATCTCGTGAAGATCTCATTCTATTTTTAGAACAGAGTGTTTTGATCAGTTTTATGACAGATTCAGGCATTTTTTTAACTCTTGAATATATTGCAGTTTAATAACAACATGTGTGTTTACTGTTGTGTGTTTTTATCCATCCAGGCGCTGACGGCCTCTATAGAGTCGATGCTTCATCAGTCTCAGTCTCTGCTGATGAAGACCCCTGAAAGTCAGTCTGCTCCTTATCATCATCAGCATCATCGTCGTCTGCTGAGAAAACAGCTCGGAGATCTGGAGGGAGCTGTGTCCAATCTGCAGGTGATGCCTCTGAACCTCTGAAGAGGACAAAAGAGAGCAGTTTCTGACGAATGATGAGGAAAAGATCTTCACTGTTCACCTTTAGAAGTGGATATGAAGGTTTTCTCTCCTGTCTGTCTGTCTCAGCAGGGTCACAGAGACATTCATGAAAGCAGAGACACATACAGTATAATGTGTGTTACATCTGCATTGTGTCATTTTGTGTGTGTGTATGTGTGTGTGTGTTAGATGTTCTCAGATGTGGTTCTGAAGACGTTCTCCAGGGACTGTAAGATGATCTCAGGGGAGATCTTTGAACAGACCATGCCTGCTGCCGTCCACTGGAGACCCAGCCTCAGGACAGGTAAGACCACCTGATATGATGACATCACCACATGAACACACACTTTACACAAGAAAGGAATAATAACTCCAAAATAACAATGACTCTTCACTCAGGTGTGTTATTCCTCTCACAGCACATGTAGGGCACAGGGTCAAAGAAACAACTTACAAATGCTTCCTATTAAAAAAAGTTCTGTCATGTTTCATCAAACTCAAATATTTCAACACCTGGGACAGAATCTAGATAATCTGTGACAGGCTCCAGTTTACCTGTGACTGGATCTAGGTTTTATACAAAGGGCTCAAGTTTCTGGTGGAAGGATCTAGTTGCCTGTGTTAGGATCTACTTTACCCTGTAGTAGAATCTAGTTTTCTGGGAGGATCTTTTTTTTTTGACTCCTCAATTGTGACAAGATCTTGTTTTTCTGGGAAAAAGTCTTGTCAATGAGAATTAGATCAAGTTTTTAACTGACAGTGACTCTGTGAAACAATCTTGTTTTCCTATGACAGGAGCTAGTTCACCTTTGACAGTATCTACTTCACCTGTGACAGGATCTAGTTTACCTTTGACAGGATCTACTTCACCTGTGACAGGATCTAGTTTTCTTTGACAGGATCTACTTCACCTGTGACAGGATCTAGTTCACCTGTGACAGGATCTAGTTTTCTTTGACAAGATCTACTTCACCTTTGACAGGATCTACTTCACCTGTGACAGGATCTACTTCACCTGTGACAGGATCTAGTTCACCTGTGACAGGATCTAGTTTTCTTTGACAAGATCTACTTCACCTTTGACAGGATCTACTTCACCTGTGACAGGATCTACTTCACCTGTGACAGGATCTAGTTCACCTGTGACAGGATCTAGTTTTCTTTGACAAGATCTACTTCACCTGTGACAGGATCTAGTTTTCTTTGACAGGATCTACTTCACCTGTGACAGGATCTAGTTCACCTGTGACAGGATCTAGTTTTCTTTGACAAGATCTACTTCACCTTTGACAGGATCTAGTTTTCTTTGACAAGATCTACTTCACCTGTGACAGGATCTAGTTTTCTTTGACAGGATCTACTTCACCTGTGACAGGATCTAGTTTTCTTTGACAGGATCTACTTCACCTGTGACAGGATCTACTTCACCTGTGACAGGATCTACTTCATCTGTGACAGGATCTATTTTTCTTTGACAGGATCTACTTCACCTGTGACAGGATCTACTTCACCTGTGACAGGATCTACTTCATCTGTGACAGGATCTATTTTTCTTTGACAAGATCTACTTCACCTGTGACAGGATCTAGTTTTCTTTGACAGGATCTACTTCACCTGTGACAGGATCTAGTTTTCTTCGACAGGATCTCGTCTTGTTTGATCTAGTTTTGGTTAGAGTTATCATTAGGACAGATTTGAAATAATTGTCATGTGTTTGTTTGTGTGCAGGTTTTCCCAGTAACCCCAGTGAGTACGCCTCTGTGGCAGCTCAGACTGTGATTGGTCAGGTGATCGAGGGCGTGGCTCCGATGTCAGATGACGCTCGTGTTCAGGCTCTGAGTATCACCATGACAGCGTTCATGGAGGCGTGGATGGAGCACATCCTCCGTCATAAGATCAGGTTCAGGTCAGTCTGCGGAAGAAAGGGGCGTGTGTGTGTATGTTTGTGTGTGTGTGTGTGTGTGTGAGACGATCACTGTTACTGTTTATCTGTCGTCTCCTCAGTGTGATCAGCTTGTCTGTGCCTCACTCTCTTATTGTTCCTCTGGCTCTGATCAGTGTCGTCTCCTCTCAGTGTACAGGGAGCTCTGCAGCTGAAGCAGGACTTTGACTCCATCAGAGAAATGATCCAATCAGAGAAGTACGGGCTGTCAGCTGACCTCCATCACCGCCTGCTCAGCCTCAGGTAATACAAACACACACACCTCTTCATTATCACCAGCACCACTCTTGTATCCTTCAGTGTAACCATGGTTTGTGGTTCTTGTGTACAGAGTGTTTCAGCAGGTGGACTCAGCTGTAGTGTGTCTCCTGCAGCAGCCTCAGGCTAAACCGTACCTACGCTCCACAGCATGGGAACCATTCACACACTGCTGTGAGTACACACACTCATCCTGCTGGGATTTAGGGTGAACTCTGTTATACTGTGAAGGCTCATTTACACTCCCTTTATGTACGTAAATCTACACGGACCTTTCAAACGATGTTACCATCACTGCTCACATACTTCCATATCCTTTACGTTGGCGTTGCTGTTAACCAAAACATCCACCAGGGGGGCAGCCTAGAGTCAGAAGTTGATGACAATAACGGACTAAAAACCAATCATGACGACGGAGGAGTAGGTGTGGCTGAGGTGCCTCTTCATATAAGAGACAATAAAGGAGTCAGTGTTGTAGGAGGTGGTGGTAGTTGAGGCTGTTAAATACATTGGCTGTTTTCCAAACCGCCTACTACACTAGCGATGCCTACTACTTCGGCTGAAATTCAGTATTTAGTAGGCAGTATGCGAAAACTTGCGAGATCTGTAGCATACTACAAGTTCTCGGATGACCTACTGATCAGAGAAAATTTCTCAGTATGCAACGGACCAGTCTACCTGGCGTACTGTTTCCCACAATGCACGGCGCTAATGCCGTTTGTCAGTTTGGGGGCGCTCAGGTTGAGGTGAATTACTGACACCTACTGGAATAAATCAGATCAACTACAACACAACAACAAAAATGTGAAACGGTCCGAGAGATAAAAGTGAAGTGAGATGAAAGAAACAGCAGTAAATCTGCTCACTTCATCATGAAAGAGCTGTTTACTTTTACCAAAGTTATAAAAGCCCGTAAATCATTTATCACTTTTTATTTTACACTAACAGCCTACGTGGGTAATGTGGACGCAGTTTTTCCACCAGCTGTAAAAATATAAAGTCAGTTGGTTTCAGATTTATTTTCAATACACGATAACTTTTGGTGCAAGATAAAAAAATCAAATATTTTGCGATTTTGCTGTAATAAACTTTTATACCTTTACAAATGTGATAAAATCAGGACTCTTATCCCTCCCTGAATTTGTTGTTTTTCTAAATGAATCAAAAATGTTCCTTGAACCACTAAAATAATGAAAAAACCATAACAATTCTAAAAAAAAATAACTTCCTTCACATGCTTAATTTCATTTATTTATTTTCCTTTGTATCTCATTGACATCTAATTTAACTAATCTACATTTATTGCTCCTGTAACTTCACCACTGATTGATGTGGTGAGTTAATGACTGAAATGCCAAATGTACTCATGGTTTACTTATGATGAAATTAAACATTAGAAAAAAATCCATCAGCTCCACTTCCTGAAATCCAGAGTAGTATACTACTTCACAGGTCCAACAAAACAGTCATACTACATACTACATGTGGAAGTAGTAGGTAGTAGGCAGTGCCTACTACCTACTACTGTAGTATGTAGTAGGTAGTAGGCGGTTTGGAAAACAGCCTCAGTATGCAACGGACCAGTCTACCTGGCGTACTGTTTCCCACAATGCACGGCGCTAATGCCGTTTGTCAGTTTGGGGGCGCTCAGGTTGAGGTGAATTACTGACACCTACTGGAATAAATCAGCTCAACTACAACACAACAACAAAAATGTGAAAC
>RPOG01001323.1:72517-95017 GCA_008086565.1 Thalassoma bifasciatum
TCTCATTGACATCTAATTTAACTTATCTACTTTTATTGCTCCTGTAACTTCACCACTGATTGATGTGGTGAATTAATGACTGAAATGCCAAATGTACTCATGGTTTACTTATGATGAAATTAAACATTAGAAAAAAATCCATCAGCTCCACTTCCTGAAATCCAGAGTAGTATACTACTTCACAGGTCCAACAAAACAGTCATACTACATACTACATGTGGAAGTAGTAGGTAGTAGGCAGTGCCTACTACCTACTACTGTAGTATGTAGTAGGTAGTAGGCGGTTTGGAAAACAGCCATTGTGTTTTTCTTCAAGTTCCGCCATTGTTATTTCTTCTTCGTGTCTCACTAGAGCTACATATCAGGTAGTTACAGCAACACTGCCCACGGTTTGTGGTGCTACCGATCTGTTTGGTCTGTATCTGTAAACTAAGGGTCGAAGGGTCGATGATACCTTTGAACCTCTTCTGTGCACCCAACAGTATCAACAGTCATTATGAAGAATGTGTGACGTGAGTGTGTGTGTTCGTGTGTGTAGGTCCAGCCCACAGCAGCACAGACAGCATTGACTCAGTCGTCGGCAGCAGCAGCATAACCAACCTCAGGTGTATGGAAGGGGAGGAGCTCACTGACCCCTCATTGGTCGCCTCTGACCTCCCACCTGTGGATCCCTCCACCCCAGGAGAGCCCTACCTGGCCCCCAGGTAAGCCCTGCCTCTTCACTGACTTGTGTTCTCATACAGTGAGTGTTCATGTTGAGGTTAGACGAGGTGAGCGGGATCTCTGCAGGACTTTCTGTTGGCATCTGTCCTTATTCAGCTCTCCTTCTTCTCAGAGCTTTGACATTAACTCACCTTCACACAGAAATGAGTCAAATGTCTCAGCTTTGAATATTGTTGCTGTTATCACTTCCTCTTCCAGTTAAAGTGACTTACTCTGTACACTGCAAAAACTGAAATCTAAGCAAGTCATTATGTCTTATTTGTAGTAAAAATTGTCTTATTGTTCTTAATTTGAGCCACACTCACCAGACCAGGTCATAAAAATGTCTTATTTCAAGTTTTTTTAAGACAAAAATGAGGTGTAAATTGCTTGTAACAAGTCAAAAAAATCTGCCAATGAGATAAGAAAAAGTTGCTCCTGAAGTTTCTTGAAACTATAAAGATGTCTTGATACAATAAACTTTTTTCTTACCCCATCGGCAGATTTTTTTGACTTGTTACAAGCAATTCAGACCTCATTTTTGTCTTCAAATAACTTGAAATAAGACATTGTCCAGGACTTATCAGTAGAATGTGGCTTGTATCAAGAATAATATGACAAATTTGCTAAAAATAAGACATAATGACTTGCTTAGATTTCAGTTTTTGCAGTGTAACACTTCTGCGTGTAAAATCTCAGTAAATTACTGGCTAGATTTTGCATGACTCTCACAGTAATTTACTGTTAAATATTCTCACAGTACCTTCTTGAAACTTTGCAGCCATAATCATACAGAAACTCTTCATGAAATAACAACTTAATGCTTTTTTGGTAGTGTAACCTAAACAAATAGTAGGAATAGCATCGTGGTTTACGCTAATTCACCAAAAAAACCAACAACTTATAAAGTCGCTGATTTTACCGTTTAAAAATGTATATTTTTTTGAGAAAATAACAGTTTTAAACATTCAAACTTTATACTTTATAGAATTTCCCCTGGCAAAAATAACTGCCAATTTTTTTTCTCATGAAATTAACAGGAGTTTTTTAGTGTCCTGTTAATAGGTTTACAGTGCACCATATTTTTAACATCCTGCTTCTGGAAAAAATTAGGTTCGTGTTGCTCAATGAATTTACAGCATAAATTTCAATGTGAACAACCTCAATGACTGTTGTTTTTCCCAAATAATACCATTGAATGCAAGGTTTTCAGACATTAATATTAAAGTTTTCCTTCTAAAATTAATAAATTTCACAGAAGCCCATTCAAAATATTTACAGTAACATGCTGTGATATTACAGAGAATTTTGATTTCAGTAATTTACTATGAAACAGTAGTTAAATGGTGTGAAGTCTAGTGTTACAGTAGTTTTTACAGGTATTTTTGTTATATCACAGGGGCTTTTTGTTACAGTGTTCAACTGCAAAATAATTTTGTTAAAAACTGTGAAATCCTGATCATTTTTAACGGTGTATTAAAGATGCTCCCACCAGTTCTGCTGTTGGTGTCTGGATTGCAGGACAGGATGTTGGTCCACTTTTCAGAGATTGGAGGGCTGCAGTAGCTGCTCTGGCTGCTCTCACATATGAGCTCACCTGTCTATCAGAGATGGGTTATGTCTTCATGTTTCAGTTACCTGATTGACCTGCTGAGATCAGCTAAAGTTTAACACTTCTGTCTCTCTCTCTCTCTCTCTCTCTGTGTCTCAGTGCAGTGCTGGGCTCTGCTCAGCAGGATTGGTTAGATCTTAGGATCCAAAACACAGCCCGGCGTTGGAGACTACCAGGTCTACACTGTTTGTCGAAGTCTGAACCTTGAACCTTTTCTTTTTGGTCTTTAGATTGTTTTTAATTTTGAATAAAACAAATGTTTATTTATTGTGTTTATACAAAGTTTATATTTGTGTTTGCTTTGCTGCTTTTGATGAGATTTATTTTTGTATTTCTGAATAAAAAGGATTTTTTAAATTACTCTGATGGTAATTTCTTCATGGTGAAGTGTGTTACGTCCTGAGGGGAGCATGCGTGTGTGTGAAGAGAAGTTAACAGAAGAAAAATGGACAGACACAGGAATGGATATAACTCTCTTACCTCTGAGGTTCAATAATATTGAGGAACTCCACATTAGACAGTATGGATGAAATACACTTGATACCACAGAACGGTCTCCTGACAAAAACATCAAACAACAGTTAAACAATGATCAGGGAGATGTCCTGTTGATTAGAGGTGTGACTGGCAGAGGGCGCTCTCTCCCCTCCTGCACCTCTGATGATGCAGTAAAAAGAAATTCTTCATTACATCTTTAAACTTTATTTAAGTATTGCTAGTGGAAAGCCTTACTTCAACTCTCTTTGCTGAATTTCATGAAATGCCATAAAGCTCTTATCCAACACTTTGTCTTTCTTCCAAAAATTATAATGACACACCAGATTAGCACCTTGACTACCTTTATCAATCCAAGACAAAAACTGCAGTAAATTAAACTTATTATGGAATCATCAGCTGTGTGGTAACCATGGTGGTGAAATGGAAACAAGCAGGTTTCCTTCTACCTGTGACCTTCGACCTCATTCTTACAAACTGTCAGCATCAGACAGTGCAGACTTTACCTCTTCATTGCTGAATGCTCAGCATTTCAACGTTATATGGAATAATCTCATGAAATATCATTCCTCAGTTGACGGCTCAAGAATGATATTTTATACAAAGTTGATTTAAAATAGGAGTTCCAAAATTTTGAATGTTTTGACATTCTCAAAACAACACTCAAAACAAAAGAGAAATGTTGAAATTATGGGCAGTATTTTTCCCTCTCAGAAGTTTTCCACATTGAGAAAACAAAGTAGATTGGGAACAGAAAAATTAAACTTTTTTTTTTTCTCATGCCAGATTGAAAATCATTCTAGACTGATATTTCTGAGTGGTTAAAAGAAATCTTCAGTCCTTCACAGGATTCTTTTCAGTAAAACAATAATACTTTTGGTGTGATATTGATAAACAAATGTAATAAGGTCTGCAGTACCATAATTTTACACTTCCCCAAATTCTGAAAACATGTCTCTGAAATCTTTCCCCATTTTTTTTTTTTTTCATAACATAACTTAAATGTACCTGAAATCAAGGGGCAGATGTCCTGGTGATCACCAGCCACTCTTGGTATGTTTCCAGCAATTTCCATAAAAGGCTTAAAAATTCCCACAAAATTTTTATTTTATTTATTTATCTATTTTCATTTATATCTTCATTGTGGACTGATTTATGAATAATGCTCCATCTTGCAATGGACAGTCTGCTGTTGTTTCTCCTCTACAACAGGGGTTCCCAAACTTTTCCGCCTGTGACCCCCAAAATGGCAGCGCTAGAGACTGGCGACCCCCTGCTGTGGTACGACACTAATGGGCCAATCCAAAATCGGACAAAAACAAACAAAAACCCACAAGGATACTTCATTTAACCGACCAGTAGAAAATTTACCGACAAATGTGCACTTTGCTGTGTTCACTGCATCAAACTTCAACAAAGAAATTTGAAAAAACGATTAAAACATTTTCCGTTTGCATAATTTCTCTCTTATTATCTTTAATCCCTATTTTTTGCTTTTATTCTTACAATAATGGATAAAATGTGGAATTGTTCATAGTTTTTCGATTTTGGGGCACATTCCACGACCCCCTATCGATGTCTCGTGACCCCCCAAAGGGTCCCGACCCCCACTTTGGGAACCACTGCTCTATAATCTGCACCCTGAGTTGTTGTAGTTTGTCTTCAGACCAGCAGGTGGCAGCACACAAAGGTCAGCACAGGTATATGCCTCCATAGGGCAGAGAAGAAGAAAGTGATGCGGAAGTCTCAGAAGGATAAACAGCAGCTCCGGGTCCGGGTCCAGCTCAAAGACTGTATAAAACAGTTATGGAGAGTCCGGAGCTGAGTTTCTCTCTGGCCTACATCGTCTTCTGTCTCTGCTTCGTGTTCACCCCCACAGAGTTCCGCTCCGCGGGTCTGACGGTCCAGAACCTCTTCAGCTCCTGGCTCGGCAGCGAGGATGTGGACTTCACCTCCTATCACGTCAGGAGGACCAGCGTCACCCTGCTGGTCCACTCCGCCCTGCCCCTGGGTAAAGACTAGAACGACCACACCACCACTCAGTACTGTACACTACTGTACTACACACTACTGTACTGTACACCACTGTACTACACACTACTGTACTGTGCACCAGTCTACTTTACGATACTGTACTACAGAATACTGTACTATACAACACTCTACTACACAACACTGTTCTTAATACAGACACAAAGACTGTGTAACTACTGTGATACACAGACTAATGTAGACTATCAGACAGGTGTTAGTGTATCATTCTGACTCATGTTTGGGTTAGTGAAACCTTTCCAACAGGTAAACATTTATTCAACCCTTGTTTGCACAACCTACCAATACCTACACTTATCCACACGTGAGGTCAAAAAGTGACCCCAATTGAAATCAGTGCGGTTTTCACTAAACTGGGTTGTTATTCTGCAAAATCTTTAAAACAAAGAGTTGTAATATTGTCATATTCCGGTTATTCGTCATAAAACATGTTTGTGACATGAGGCCATTTGCATTGCTATTTATTTTTTTGTAATTTTAAGAAATTGCAACATTTGTATCACTACTCCACTCGACCACAAGTGGGGTGAAAAATGACCCCAATTAAAACCATTGCATTTTTGCAATAAACTAAAGACATTTGTCTCAGTTTGGGTAAAGATGATATATTTTGTTCAGACAAAAGAGTTATTTCATTTTTGACACGTAAATGTTTTATTTCTCATCCCTATGGAAAATACAAAATTCTAGTTGTCCTGTGTCTGATTGTTAACCAAGTTAGGTTTGGTTTAGCTGCTGTTAATTGTGTTGGTGTATTTTATGTTGATTTGAGTTTTATATACAAAAATTCAATAAAAATACAGTAACTAAAAAATAATAATAACTGTATTTCTATAGCACCTCTAAAAACAAATGTTTACAAAGTGCTTTGACGGTTAAAATAATGACACGGGCATATTCCAAGATGACAATGCCAGGATTCATGGGGCTCAAATTGTGAAAGAGTGGTTCAGGGAGCATGAGACATCTTTTTCACACATGGATTGTCCACCAGAGTCCAGACCTTAACCCCATTGAGAATCTTTGGGATGTGCTGGAGAAGGCTTTGTGCAGTGGTCAGACTCTACCATCATCAATACAAGATCTTGGTGAAAAATTAATGAAACACTGGATGGAAATAAATCTTGCAGGAGTTTATCGAAACAATGCCACAGTGAATGCGTGCTGTAATCAAAGCTACAGGCGGTCCAATTTTTAGTGCGTGACCTTTTTTTGGTGGTGTCTCTTTTTTTGTCAGGCAGTGTAGTATAGACAAAAATAAAATGATGCAGTAGAATAAAACGACAGCATTACATCAGGTGAAAAAAGGGGAAGGATTGTTAGAGAATGATAACAACCTTATTCCCGTGTTAACAACGCCACTGTTCTTCTCTGCAGGTTACTACATGGGAATGTGTCTCGCTGCTCCTGAAAAAAACCTGACATACATCTACCAGGTCTGTCTGTCTGTCTGTCTGTCTGTCTGTCTGTCTGTCTGTCTGTCTGTCTGTCCATCTATCCCTTAAGTCAGTGACCCTAGAGCCAGGATGTTCAGGTTCAGGGCTTTGTGGTTCACATATGCAGCTCACTTCTATATATCAAAAAGAAGCTTTTGAAAACAAACACTGGTTATCATATGGTTGTATAGATGTATCATCTTTGTATTTTGAAACACAAAAGTGAACTTTGACTATTTCAATAAACTAAACCGGCTCAGTCTGTGTAAACATCCTGAATAGAAGTCAGTACAGAAGGATCCTGATGTAAAAACAAACTGTGTTGTCAACAGTCTCCTGCTTCTTGAAATGAAGACTACAGATTTCATATTCTGTTGTTGACTGATGTGTTGACTCTGAATCTTCCTCTTGTCACATGTGGTTGGTCCAGGTGACTGATGGTTGGAGAACCTTCCTGCTCTTCTCCCTCGGCCTCCAGCTGCTCGGCTGGATCCTGGTCATTTATTGGTCCCGCCGTAACTGGACCTACCATCCCATCAGCCGGGCCCTCCAGGCCCACGTCCGGCCCCCACACTCCACGTGGGGCGCTGTAGCCTCCAGTGTCAACACTGAGTTCAGGCGGATTGATAAGTTTGCTACAGGAGCTCCAGGAGCCCGAGTCATCATCACTGACAGCTGGGTGCTGAAGGTGAGACCCACACACACACACACACACACACACGCACACACACTGTGTCAATCAATCAATCCATCAATAAATCCTTTACTTATATCGCCAAATCATAACAAACCCTATCTCATGACACTTCTTTAAACAAAATTTTATTCAATCAACAGAGCCCTAACATCTTGATGATATAGGAAGTCTGGTCTCATCTTAACCCACCATGAGTACAGACATTTGCAGCATTTATCAAGTTACAATGGAGAAGAACAACCTCCCTTTAACAGGCAGAAACCTCAGACAGAACCAGACTCACATTATACAGATGTCTGAGAGAGACAGTTGGGGGCCAAATTATTGCAATAGATCTCTTAAGGGGGCAGTGAGGACTTTCTAAGTGGTCTTGAAAAAGCCTGATCTCTAGATATAAGCCTGATAATAATCCACAATTTAATATGAGGTTATCAGCACTAAAATAGATTGTTTCTAAATGCTAATACCTAGTTTCTTGTGTGGGTCGGATCTGACCAGATTGATTTATGGCACACTGAAGTCTCTAGGACAGCACCCGGCTGACTGACAAAGTTTAGCAGTCAGAATAGAGATCTGTGTTTTTCTCCATTGGAAATTATTGCTGTGATTTATTTATAGCAATAGTGGAAACAGGAGCTGGACTGTCTGACAGAAAAGGGACAGAAGAGCAGAAGAAAGGTAAACAGGAGCATGATAGATAGAGCATGGGCTAAGGGAAAAAACATGGACTAAGCCATTGGTGATAACGTTCATTCCAACCTAAATGCAGCAGTTATTCTGCAGTGAAATGTTCAAACCTGAGTCTATCAATTAAATGAAGAGCCAGGTATCGTTTGCTCTTCTTGATGAGGTTGGAGTCGGTAGATGAGCACTGGTAGGACATAACCAGGAGTCACTAACATTACATGTTACAGACATGTCTCAGAGCACCAGGCTGTGAGTAGTGCTAAATGTAGTCGGCTCCTGAACTACGGTACAAACTGAAAAAGTTTTCTGGTTGTCATATTTCAAACAACAGAACTACATAACTGTTGATAAATACATTTCTTTGTCATTATGTATCTTGTAAAAAATTGTCTTGAGCAAAGAAAAGTAGCGTTAAAAAGAAGATCCAATCTGCTGTCACTTTCAAAACAACTACAGGATGACAGCTTGCGTAAGTCCCCCGGCCAAGGGAATCACTGCAGTCCACTTCATATGGATTTTCCTCACAGTCACTTTAAAATGAGACGTGATTAATGAAGCTAACTATCTTAAAGACCAAACCCTAAAGGAGGTCTGGACCCAGAGTCAGTCTTCACTGCGCTGAGAACACCTCTACATCACTGTATTCAGACCAGTCTGCGTGTGTGTGTGTGTGTGTGTGTTTCAGGTGACCACCTATCACGTGTACATGGTTCTGCAGTCAGAGTGTCATGTGACCGTCACAGAGTCCAGACAGCACCAGCTGAATCCAGACTCCCCCTCCCCCGCACAGATCCTGACCCTGAGAGTCGACAGCATCAACCCTGCAGCCAGATCCTTCTACATCAGGTACACACACCTGTACCTGTGCCTGTGTACTCAGATCTGTGTGTGTGTGTTGATAGTAACCCTGCCCCTCCTGTGTGTCAGTGTGAACTCCACAGAGTACTCTGAGCTCAGGGAGAAGCTCCACGCCCCCATCAGGAGCTCTGCCAACGTGGTCATCCATCAGACTATCAGTGAGCTCTTCCTGGACACCTTCAGGGCTCAGGTGGAGCTCAACCCTCCTTACACACTGCCTAGTGGACAGGTACCCCACTGGTCTCCCCCACACACACAAACACACACACACACTAAGGCCACATACAGTAAGTTTTCAGAAGTCATGTACTAATGTGTGTTTTTTTGTGTGTTCAGGAGTTGGAGCCGTGTATTGGCTGTATGCAGGTTCCTGCTAACAGCAAACTGGTCACACTCTGCAACACTGAAGGTAACACTTCAAATGTGTGTGTGTTTGCTAGGGGTGTGACAATACACTCACGAGACGAGACTTGATACTGGGTTCACGAGATTGAGACAAGATTTTCACATGACTTTAAAGAATAACAATTATTTCCACTGGGTACCCAAAGTGCTGCCACCAGTGTTGCCAGATCTCTTGATAGAAACAAGAGTCCAGCTTTGACAAAACAAGCCCAACAGGTGACCTACTAGACTGTGTAAATGAGAGATCTCCTGATAACAGTATGAATACACATTTCTTTTTGTTTGCAGTAAAGTTACAGTGAAAGTAGTCAACATGAAAGTTTAATAATGTAACCTTTGAAACTTTGAAAGAAAATACTACTCATTATGTGTAAATAAAAGCTATTTGATGATTAAAAGTCAACAAAATAAGTTTCAGTAACATATTTTTCTTACAATTTTAAAAGTTACATAAAGAATAAATGATTAGATTATTAATAATCTGTGTTGTGGTAATTGCCATACATCAGCTACCTGTGTATTGTTGGCTATAATAGAGGGACTCCACTGGGACTCTGGCTGTAGTTTGAGGATTCTCATTTTCTCTCCTTTAACTTTATTGCTCCAAGTTGTTCTTCTTTTTTTGTGTGTGTGTTATTTGACTTTATATTTATAAATTCTGAGAAAATCACGGAAATAGTTATTTGACACAGCTTTGACTTTTGGCTTTAAATACAATCACTGACAAGTTACCTATACAAACCACACATTTAGCAATTGAAATATTTTGATACTAGAAATTCATTCTCCACAACAGTGAAATCAATTTTTTAAGCAGTTAAGTGGAAAAACTGACAGAAGACAGAATAGTGCTTTAAAGCATATGATGATTTTTGAGGCGCTGTCGACGTTTCACCATATAACTCCATCATTTTTGACTACCTGATGGGTACTTGATATTCCTGCTGCATTCACCACCATTATCTTCAATTTAGCATCACAACTCTGCCCCAGTTGTCTGTTAACTTGTCCAACTTTTGATCCGCTTTGCTCTGGATAATCACTGCACCTCTTCATTTTTCCTCTCCTGCGTCTCTGTTGTCACTGACAGATCACAGCAGCCACAGTGAGGTCACTGGCTTTACAGAAAGCTAGTACCATCTGCTGTTACGGTTATGTAGTAACCATAGACAACTGTCAGCACATGTCAATGGTTAGACCCCAAATATAAGACAACCCCACTTTTTCACATTATTTTCATTAAAAAAAAGCCTTATCTTCGAGTCAAGCCAATTAGAGTTGTTCCAATACTGATGCCAGTACCGGAAATGGCTCCAATACTGCCAAAAATGCTGGTATCCGTATCGGTGACTACTGGAGTCACAGACACCGATACCATGTAATTTATTAAATTAGAAATCTAATGTTTAGCTCTATTCAACTCTATCACACTCTTCTTTGCCGCTCTTACAACAGTAGCGCTATGCTGCAACCTGCAGCCTGCTTGATTACCTGACAGACTCAAAAGACAAACCAGTTGAGACTTGGAGCTAACTAGCACGATCATGTCGGCTGTGTGGCAATATTTCACGCTGGATGCTGCTATGTTGTTATGTTTAAATTAATATTATATGTTTCAAATAAATGTAAAAGTAAATGGCTTTAATTTCCCACATTTGTTCATGACCCAGGCCTTACCACAATGATAATCATACCACAGTCATGTAGACACTGTATAATGATTTTTTATAACACACTGGTATTGGATGGGTACTCAGTACCAGCCAAGACCCACAGCACATGTATCGAAATCAGCATCGGGAGGGGAAAAGGTATTGGAACATCTCTAGAGCCAGTACAGTCTATGTGTGGGAAAAATGTGCACGTGTGTCAAAGTTATTCTCCTGTGTGTTTTCATGTTGCAGACTTGGACTCAGACTGCCAGCAGTGTTTCTGCAGACCCATGTGGTGTCTGTCCTGTCTGGGTCGGTGGTTCGCGAGTCGTCAGGACCAGCAGAGACCTGAGACCTGGCTCTCCAGTCGGGTCCCGTGTCCTACCTGCAGAGCACGGTTCTGCATCCTGGATGTGTGTGTGGTGACGCGCTGACCCTCACTCTAACAGTGAGGATGAGGAGAACTGACTAAACCCACCTCTGACGGCTGTGTCTGTCAGGAGGAGCTGATGTTGAACTGGAGTCTGTGAAGTTGATCTACTCTGTATTTAACCCTCATGTCTCTGACACAGAGACCTGTTTACACACCTGATCTGGACTCAGAGAGACTCTCAGTGACAGGTGTCTCAGTCAGATCAGATTGAACTATTTAATCAAACATCAATGATCTCTGTAATCAATGCACTCTGACAGAAACACAGAGGAGTGTGATCTCAGGCTGCACAAAGCTAAAACCTGAGGTAACTGTGATGAAGTTTGAGAAGAAGATCTCACCTGGAGCTTCTACAGGATGGAGAAAAGCTCACCTGAAGTCAAACAGGATATCCTGCTTTAATTCAAACACAAACCAGGAGCTTGAGCCAAAGATAACAGGAGACATCACACATGTTATAATTACTTTTCATCAGTCACATCAAAACACTTCCAGGAGATAATCTTTTTAGATTTTATTCTGATGTTTTTATATTTCAGGATTTCTTCTTCATTGGTTAATTTTGTCACATTTTCAGTCAGACTGGAGGGTGAAGGGTTATCACTACCTGCTTTGTCCATCAGTAATGCACACAACTCTGAGGACACATCTGCTTCAATGTTATTTATGATAGGGCCTGGAAACACACGCACACACACACCAGACTCAAAGGTGTGTTAACTCTATGGGTGTTACAACTCTGTCATATGGAGGAGTAACATGAAACTGTCAGAGACTTTATTTAAATAAGGTTAATTAACAACCAAGCACATCAACGCTGCAGCCCAAGCAAGTCAGTAGGTTTTATCTTTAGTCAAGTTTGTCTTATTATTCTTGATATGAGCTACATTCTGTTGATAAGTCTAGAAAAATGTCTTATTTCAAGTTATTTAAAGACAAAAATTGGGTCGTAATTGCTTGTATCAATTAATAAAATGTGCCTATGGGATAAGAATAAAGCTGCTTGTATTCAGACATTTAGAATGAGGCCGTTTTCTCATGAGCAGTTTCTTCATGATGATTCAGTATTTAATCCTAACCAGCAGGTGGCAGTATGAAGCTCTACATTTATCACTATCACAGATGAAGCTTGTTATTATTTTCTCTGACTGTGTTTAGCTGAGAATTTACTGTCAGAGTGAGGAGGAGCTGAAATATGCTGCTGCGTTTGCTTAAGTGAGGTTATTCATCAAAATAACAGTTTATTCTTCCTGTTATCATTGAAATACTTTTTATGAAACTATTCATCACCATAACAGGATGCATTTAAGGAAGTTTGCAACCCTGAATCATACAGATGATAAAAATAGATGTGTTCAACAGAGGAATATAACCTGTTATGTAGAAAGTTAACAAATTGGGTTTGTTGTTTTTTTGTGTAGCACTTTGTCTTCTGTTCAACAGAACAAACAGGGGTGGTTTTATTACATGTGACAAAAGATTTAAGTTCAAAATAAAGCCAGTGGTGATTTAAAACTGTGTTCCTCAGATTACTTATTCTAACATTACTCATAATCATAGTATGCGCTGTTACCAGTCCTCTTTTACTGTCAGTGAATCATGTGCACAGACCTATTACTGGCACTCTCAACACCTGTAAAGTGCATAGACAAAGATGAATGAGATGGAGAAAAGTTAAAGAGGGGGTACTTGTTTTTTTCTCTTTGTCCCTTTGGTACATCCATGGTAGCATAGTAGTTTTACATGATTTGCAGCTCACTAAATCTAAATTTTCATCTCATTGGTGTTTAAGAAAATGCTTATTTCAGCCTCTGTCTCTTTAAGGCTCCCCTCTGATTGGCCAGCACTCTGGAAGGTTTTTTGGGGGGGGAGTCTCTATGGCCAGACTTTGGTGGTTGAGGCCCGCCCCTCCAAAGTGTTATGGACCAGTCAGGAGGTCCTTTTGTGGTGGCATCATCATTTCAGGAAGTCTCTTGAAGATTTTGTGCCACTTAAGAACAAAGCATTTTGATCAGTTTAAAGACAGTTCAGGTATTTCTACAAAATAATAGATGTTTGAAAATTTGCACACATTTAGTCTAATTATCCAGAATTGTGACTTTTTTTTAGTGATGTTTAGGATATAGGAAAGCTGAATACCCCCTCTTTAATGGGGTCAAATATAAAGTCTAAATAAACATTTGGAAACACCTGGACCTTGATTCCCTTTAGGACTGAGGGAGTGCTAAATTAAAGCTGAATAATATTTAAATGAATATCTTGTTCTGGTGTAAAAACTATGAAGTTTCTCCTGTTGACCACAGTGTTAAGACACACAGAGATAATCTTCAAGTTAATTTTTTTAATTCATAGAGAAAAACATGGACTGACAGAGTCTGTAGAATGACTGACATATTATAAAACTAAACTGTTAACACTGCTGGCTTATTGAAATGATGAGTGAATGGAGGAGCTTTTTACAGTCTAGAATCCATTTCAACAAGCTGAGGGTTTAGTCCGGAGCTTTCTACACGTCCGACGAGCTTCATCATTCAACTAATAAACAAGTTCATTTAAAGGGAGCAGCAAAGGTCAAAGGTCCTCCATAATGACGGGGTCATCCATCAGCTCATCCTCACATCAAAGTAGTTTTGATCTTTTCATCTCTGTTTCTATTAAGTGCTGAAAACCACTGGAACATCCAGGAACCATCCTTAAGTCTCTCTTTGTCCGGAGTCCAGATCCTGATCCAGATCCTGATCTGGGTCCAGGGTCCAGATGTCAGGCTCACTCCTGAAACAAACAGCAGAACACGTGTTTAAAAATCTTCTGAAGTGAACTTGAGTTTGTTATTTTCAGGAAATTTCACACTCAGAGACCAGGTCACATGTTTAACATCAAGACAATCTGATTGGCTGACAGTCAAGAACAGACAGGAAGTGTCAGTGAGTAAGAGCTGGGGGTTGGAGCATGGGGGGCTGTGGTGATAAATGAAAAACTGGTTTAACTTTGGACCATGAGCTGAGTTTGAGGTTTAAAATAGTGTCACATGATGAACTTCACTGGGCTCTGGGTGATCTGTGGGCTCAGACTGATCCAGACTGGTTCTGGTCTCTAGTGGGTCTGGATCTGGTCTTCAATGAGGAAGGTGCTAGTTTCCAGTAGGCAAGGTCTTGGTCTCTGAGTCTGGATCTGGTCTCCAGTGAGTCACACACAAGTCTTAGGTTGTTCAAGATCTGCTCTGGTCTCCATTGTTCATGTCTGAAATGTGTGAGGCTCTGACGTGGTCTGGTCCCTAGTGAGTCTGGTTTAGGTCTCAGGTGGGTCAGGATCTGATCTAGTCACTAGTGAGTCTGACTCTAGTCTTAAGTGACTCAGGATCTAGTCCTTTTTAAGTCACGTTTAGGTCTCTGTGTTTGGTTTTTGTCTTCCTTAAGTCTGGCTCCAACCTCATGTGAGTCTGGTTCTGTTCTCCAGAAAATCCGATTGGTTTGCCAAGTGTGTCTGGTTCTGGTCGTCAGTGAGTCTGCTTCTAATCTCAAGTGAGTAAAGGATCTGGTCCTTCTTAAGTCAGGTTCTGGTCTCCGTGTCTGGTTTTGGCCTGTGGTGAGTCTGGTTCTCGTCTCCGGTAAGATTCTTTGATCCAGTGAGTCTTGTTCTTGTGTAAGAAGGGTCAGGATCTGGTCTCCACTGAGTCTGTGTTTTTGTTTTATTTTTTATATCTGGTATAACTGATTCTGGTATCAAACTAGACAGGTCTATGTCTTCAGTCAGTCTGTTTCTAGACTCCTGTAAACCCTGTTGTGGTGTCTGTAAAGTCTAGGTCTGGTCTGGTCTTCAGTGATAGTGGTTCTGGTCTTAATGAGTCTGGTTCTGTTGGAGGTCTCTGTCTGTTTGATGAGGTGTTTCTGTCCCCTGGTCTCTGTGAAGACCTGAACACTGTACTCTATAAGTGATCTGACAGACAAAAGCTTTATTATAAAATGAATATGTACATACCATATAATTCATACATATGTGCAGAATAACTTATAGATTATACACAAAGAAAGAAAGAGAGGATGTTATAATGAGATGATCAGTCAGCAGCCATCTCTGCCTCTGCTTCAACTTTTAAAGCTGCTTCAATTTCAAAAGAACAAAACTATTTTCCTGCTAACAGAGCGCTCAGACTGAGCGTCTCTGAGAGAATAAAAAACATTTCAACACACACACACACTCGCACACACACACATACACACACACCAGCAGCTGCTGCTGTCTGACAGGCTGATGATGACTGTGTTTTTTCCCCTCCTTGTTTCAAAGTATGCTGGAGCAGATGGCCTGCAGAGAGAGAGAGAGAGAGAGAGAGAGAGAGAGAGGAAAGAGACTGAGGGAGAGAGAGAATGTGCTGCAGAGACTGCTGGGGAATGTGCCAGCAGTGTGTGTGTATGTGTGTGTACGTGTGTGTGTGTGGTTTCAGTTCGCGTGCCTTCTTTCTGCCCTCTGCCCTTCATGGCGCCAGCTCCACTTCCCCTTCACTCTAAACATCTGGTGTCTGGGACTGGGAACACACACACACACACTCAAACACACACTCACACACTCAAACACACTCACACACACACACACAGAAACAGCCCTCAGCTAGTTTACATCTAAAGGGCAACATGAGTGCGGAGTGTAGCAGCACAAAGTGAGTGAAGGACTTTAATAAACACACACACACACACACAGATTTGTTGATACAGGACACTGTGGATGTGTTTGGAATCACTGGAGTTTAACTTCTTCATGAATGTGTGCGAATGTGTGTTCACAGTGTTTAATTCATTAATATTTCCACAGTGTGTATTCATGAATGTATGTGTTCAAAGTATGTATTAATTTTTTGTGTATGTTGTATTAATAAACGATTGTGTTTTAAAAGTTTTAATAATGTTTTTAAAGTCTTCCCGTGTAAGACCTCCTGTGTTTGTGTTTGTGTGTCAGAAATGGTTTAATGAGGTTAAATGTTTAGTTTTACTGAGAGCTACAGATGAGGTCAGCTATTAAGACTGAATTAGATTTAAAAGATATCACTACACGTCCAACAATCCATGTCTCCATCCATCACTTCATCCATCATCCATCTCTCCATCCATCACTTCATCCATCATCCATCTTTCCATCCAACAGTCCATCTCTTCATCCATCATCCATCAACCATCTCTCCATCCAATACTTCAACCATCATTTATCATCCATCTATCCAACCAACAGTCCATTTCTATCTAGACATCCATCTCACATCCATCCATCTTTCCAACAGTCCACCTCTACCTCCGTTATTTCTTTGGCCATCCATCAATCCAACAGTCCATCTCTACATCCATCACTTTATCCATCATCCATCTGTCCAACAGTCCATCTCTACATCCATCAGTTCATCTATTCATCCATCTCTTCATCCAACGGTTCATCTCTTCATCCATTACTTCAACCATCATCCATCTATTTAACCAACAGTCCATCTCTACAACCAACACTTCATCCATCATCCATCTATGCATCCAACAGTTCTCCTCTACATCTATGACTTCATTCATCATCCATCTCTTCATCCAACGATCCATCTCTTCATCCAGTACTTCAACCATCATCCGTCTATTTAACCAACAACGGACACTTCATCTATCAGCCAACAGTTCTCCTTCTCTACATCTATGACTTCATTCATCATCCATCTATTCATCCAACACTTCATTTATTATCCATTGATCTTAAAAATTTTCTTTCTACCTCCGTCACATCATCTGTTTTACATTCACCTTTTCCATGGTCCATGTCTACCTCCATCACTTCATCTATCATCCATTTACCCATCCAATAGTCCATTTCTGCATCCCTTTCTTCATCTTTCATCCATCCATCCTTTCAACAGTCAATCACGAAACCCATCACCTCTTTTATCATCGATCTATCAATCTGAGAATCTATCTCTAGCCTACGTATCCATCTAATAGTGCATCTCTTCATTTATCATCCAGCTCTCCATCCAGCAGTCCGTCTCTACATCCATCACTTCATTATCATCCATCTATTCATCTTTCTAACAGTCAGTCATTACATTCATCACCTCTTTCATTATCTATCTATCAATATGACAGTCCATTTCTTCATCCATCACTTCACTTCTCCATCTATCCAACAGTCCATCCATTTATACAGTCAAGTCTTTCTTACATCCATCCATCTTTTTTCCAACATCTGTCTACCTCTCTATTTATCAAGCTTTACAGCATCTATCCATCTTTTAAACTATTTTTCCACCTATCTTTCATCCATCCATCCATCCATCAATCCATCCATCCATCCAATTGTTCATTCCCCAGTTCATCTACACATTTATTCATGTATTACCTATCATCACATAGTCTATCCATCATGAATCCAACCATTCATCTATATTTATCTGCTTCTATCCATCTATTCATCCATTGATCTGTTTGACCATTCTTTTATATGCCAACCAGTCATCTATTTCTCTATCCATCTATCCATCTGTCAATTCATTTATCAACCCATCCATCCTCTCCAATTATCCATCTATGTGTCACATCATCCATTGTCCAAAAGTCCCTCAATCTCTTATATCATCCAATATCCTTCTATCTATCCATTCTTCTGCCCAACAATCTGTCCATCCAGACACCAGTTCATCCAAACACCAGTTCATCCATCTTTTCATCCAACCCTCACCAACTAAGACAAAATGTTTCAGGCAGAGGCTGAAATAATACTTTTCTAAAACACCAGTGTGAGAAAAAAGGGATGTATTTTGAGCTAAATCATGTAAAGCTACCATAGGGGAACCAGAGGGAGTATAAAAAACTTGGAAATGAAAATACCCCCTCTTTGAGTATACACAGGTAAAACGGGGTCATAACTTCAGCATGTGGTTTTATTTATCTACAGTCAACCATGACTGAGAGCAGCCAAATCATTCCATAGGTCATAGTAAAAGAGATAAACTATGATGTATTCTGAAGGCTCTGGACTTATGTGATTCAACAGCTGGTGTGACCATAATGATCACCTGTAGATTAAGCTGAAAGGTTGCAGTTCACAGGGTCGCTCTTTGAACCAAAACACTCATGGCTTTGAAATAGTGGTGATGTGTCTAAGTTCTCTCCTACTCAACCCATTCACATCTCACCATGTCCAACACTTTGATACTTTCATAGTTATCATTTGGTCTTATGTGCTTAAAATATAGACACTGAATGAGTTTAGCTCTTTCCAGTTTTTTACTGTTTTAACACTGCAGAGACAGTATTTCCATTTCTGTGTCACATGACTGAAGAGACCAATCAGAAGCAAGGAACAGGTATCCAATCCGTCCTCTCTCTCTCTCTCTATCTCTCAGAAACACATAAAACACATTACTTTTCTTTTTAATCCTTGCCAAACTTTGTGTACCCCTCACTGTAGACAATATTGGGGTGCAGGTAACACCGTTTTTTACTGCAGTGGAATAAGGACTGTGTGTTTCACCAAGCACAAACATCAGATACTGTCAATTTTATCAGGAATAATCCAGAGAGTCACAAGTTTCTTTATAGAGATATCTTGCAATTTGTTGACTTTCAAAACAAATGAGTTCAGCCCAATAAAAGGTAAGTCTTTGTGTCATGGTGACAGTGTCTTTCAGTATATGCATTAGTATCAATACTGATATTGGCAACAGCATGAAGTCAGGAGTCTTTGCAGTTTTGTGTTGGTTCTAGTATCAGCATGTGAACTGATGTTGGTACATGTATCTGTATTAGCACCAGTATCAGCTTCTGTGTGAGTAATGGAATCTGTATTCAGTATCAGTATAAATTTTCGCATTACTATCAGGATTGGTAGCAGCATTGGTATTGGTATTGGTCTCTGTATCAGTACAGATATCTGAGGTTATGTTGGTAGCAATGTCAGTATGAGTGTACGCGTCTGTAAAAGTAATGTATTGGGGTTTTTTTTCTGTATTAGTATTGGCACTGATAACATTATCTTCAAAAGTAACAGTACCGGCATAAATACTGGGCCCAGTACTCACAACAGTGCCTGTTTAAGTAATGTATTGGTATCTTTCCTGTATTAGTATTGGCACTGATATCAGTATTTGTATTAGAATCAGTAATATTCTGCTATCTGTATTTGCACAAGTATCAGTAGAATTATCAGTTTTGGCATCAGTATTGGTATTTGTTTTATTACTGTTATCAGAATTCGTAATAACTAGATGACTGTTTAAGTGTTGTAGTGGTATCTGTATCAGTATCTGCACCAATGTCAGTATCAAAATCTGTATTGGTGTTCTATATTAGAATCTGTTTCTGTATTAGTAATGGTATCTGTATTCGTACCAGTATCAGTACCAACATCTGTATCAGTATAGTTTTGTGTCAGTCATTGTATCAGTCTCAGTGCTCGTATCAATATTGGTATCTGTGTCAGAAGTGATATCAGCAAGAGTATCTGTTTCAGTGTCTCTATGAGTATATTATCGATGTAGGTCTCAGTATCAGCACTGATGTCTGGTGTAAGTATTGATAACAGAATCACAATCGGTGCCTATGTCGTATTGGTATCTCTATCTGCATCTGTGCTGATATCAGTCTCTGTATTAGTGTCACAATCACTGCTGGTTTCTGTATTTACAGTGGTATCTGAAAGTATTTCATAGGTATCTATATTTATATCAGAATCAGATCTACCAACAGCCCTGGTGTTGGTATTGACACAGTTCTTTTTAGAAATATCTTAATTGTAGGCAGAACTGTAATGAACAGTACTTCTTGAGAAGGTCTGCTCTTGCAACCTGCACCTACAGTGTCCTCTGACACTGACTCACCAGCAGAAGGTAAAAGACTGCATGAATGGACCAATGAGCATTCAGCTCTGTATGGGCAGAGTTTACTGGGTGCTGAAGCATCATAGTGCCACATTGTAATCCGTAAATTATTCTGATGTCTTTGAGCTGGCTACAGTTTGATTGAAATATAAAAATCAACATGCTAAAGAGGCAACTGGGAATGTAATTGGGATTTTCCTGCATGAGGCAGGAGGCCCCAGCTGCTCAAGTGACATTTGGGCAGGCGAGTTAAGGTCTTCTCTCCATGTGATTTCTCCATTGTTTCCCAGACTGTCAGTGAATGCAACACTACTCAACTGATGCAGACTGTTTGTTATAAAACTTCCTGCAGATGGATTCTGATTAAACAGGAGATCTTCTCATTGATCCAGAAAGAATCCACAAACAGACCATGACTTATCGCACCTCCTTCCTTTTCATCTGACTGTTCACAACCGTAAACAAAGGGAGAACTCTTGCACATGTCCGTTTTTACCTTTCTCTTTTTGCTGCGTCCCTCTGCCTGCAGGGTTCTGGTGCACTGCTCCACACACTCAGAGAAGCTCAGACTGTTGCGGTCTGGACTGTAGTCCAGCTCTGCCAACTGTGCCAGCGACAGGATGTAGTTACAGGCGATCCTCAGGATGGCCAGCTTGGACAGCTTCTGTCCGTATGAGTAACACGGCACCTGCACACAGAGAGGAGGAGGGGGGGTTAGTCAGCTGGACTGTTGGAGACCTGCAGGTTCATATGACTGTGACAGTCTGCAGACAGAAAACTTTACCTACAGAAACACTTTAGAGGAGAGAGCACAAACATGTTTCACATACTGATGATTGGGTGTGTTTCCTGTCATCAATCAGCTTCAGAAAGTGAAGGCAGAATATGAGGTGTAGAAAATTTAACCGTGTGTGTGAGTGTGTATAAGTGTGTGTGTGTGTGTGTGTGTGTGTGTGTGTGTGTGTGTGTGTGTGTGTGTGTGTGTGTGTGTGTGTGTGTGCATGTGTGTTTCAGCCTGACCTGCTTTCTCAGGGCCTCAAAAGCAGCACTGATGGTGTGGACTCTGGTCCTCTCTCTGGCGTTAGCTAGAAGTCTTCGAGTCTGCTGGATGGCTTTTACCTCGGGAACACGTCCAGGTCCAGGACTAGGTCCAGGTCCAGGTCCAGGGCCAAATCCAAGGCTGGGTTCTTCAACAGTCAGCCCGGCCCTTTTCCTGGGAGACTCCTGAGAGAGAGAGTCAGATTACTGAACTGATCTGAAGGCAAGATTTACTGTGAATATTAATGTAAATAAAATGACTGATTTTATTCATTCTGTCTTTTTTATTTACATCTCACCAACGAAAGATAGTAAAGATCTCATGCTCAATAATCCCAAGACTCAGCATCACAGGTACCAGGTTTCTATAGTCCAGACTTGGACTGGAGCAATTGATTGCAAATTGGATTAAATAGCAAAATAATAATAATAATAACAATAATAATAATAATAATAATAAAGCACCTTTAAAATAGATACATAGATTAATTTATAAATAAATAAAATATTAAATAAATATATATTTAATTAAATAAATAAATAAATAAAATATTAAATACTTAATAAATATATATTTAATTAATTAAATAAATAAATAATAAATTAATTAATAGAATATTAAATAAATAAATAAAATATTAAATAAATAAATAAAATATTAAATGAATAAATAAAATATTGAATAAATAAATGAATGAATAAATTAAAAAATAAGTCAAAACTGTAAGAGGACAGTAAGAACACAAAATAGGACAATAATTAGGTAAAATGATACGATACAAATGATACGAATGATACTGTTGAAAATTACCTTTGCAAGAGGAACAATTTAAATGGTGAAAAGTGGGGAAAAAACAGGAAGAAATAGCAATGACAATAAGTTTAAGGTGGCAAAAATAGTCAAGAGGCGGCAAAATTCAGCAAGAAATTTGGTAGAAAACTTGAGAAATAATCAGAAAGTAGCAAAAATGGTCCAAAAGTGGTTTTAAAAAAAGAGTGAAAAGTGACTCAAATGGCCAGAAGCAGAAAAAAAAATTGGCAAGAAAATTCTGAGAAATCTTGGAAAATGGTCCAGGGAAGCAACAATGGGGAAAAAAAGAGTGACCAAAAACAGAAAAGTGGTGTAAAAAAATAGAAAGTAAAACGAAAGTCAAGAACGTTGGGAGAAAACTTAAACAATAGTCTGAAGGTTGCAAAATAAATGGAAATGTGACGGGTTCAGTCCAGACTGAAAACAGATTTATCTGCAAATGGATTTTGCATATTTTCCAGGTTTGTCTTCTCTGACCTCATATTTTTTGCTCTCTTTGCGTTCCTGTGATAAAAGCTTTGCTAATTACTCATTTTTACCAGCTGGTCACATAAAGCTCATGAAAAATCTGCACAGAAAGACGACTGATTCTGGACTCAGACCTTAAACCCTGTTGAGTGTCCAGTTTGTGTTGGACTGCAGGACTTTTATTGTCTTCATGTGTCTGACGCTGCAGCTTCACCTCATCCAAACTGTGATGTCACACCTCTGAGCCAATCACACGTACCTTATGAGGCTGAACCTGAGTCTCCTGGTGCTCCTGACTCAGGGGGATTGGGG